>PVKP010021146.1:0-39665 GCA_004027715.1 Plecturocebus donacophilus | reverse complement strand
TGGAAGTAAATCACTCCCCAGCAATTGCATAGCATTTCACAGGTTTAAATAAAATATTGGTTGGCTGCTTATTTGTTATTTTCATCCCCTATTCCTTCCTGTCTCCATTGTTAAGCACAATTATTGGCATAAAAGAGGTTTTTAATACCCATTTTTAGACTGTAATCTAGCCTGGGCAATAAAACAAGAATCCCATTCTCTCTCCCTCGTTCTCTTCCTCTTTCTTTCTTTCATTCTTTTTCTTTCTTTTGCTGTTTCTTTCTCTCTCCTTTTCTAAAATCTCTTCCTTTCTCTCTTTCATTCTTTTTCTTCCTTTTGCTGTTTCTTTCTTTCTCCTTTTCTCTCTTTTTCTAAAATCTCTTCCTCTTTCTTTCTCTCTTTTATTCTAATAAATAAATAAATAAATAAATAAATGAAACAATTTGCAATAGCATCAAAAACATCAAATATCTAGCTATAAATCTAATACAGAATTTTATAAAATTATCAAAATAAAATTTAAAAGATGACGAAGGGTTTGGTTTGTCCACGGATAGGATTTGATATTATGATTTATTTTTTTCTTAAACTGATCTATAGGTTTCCTAGACTCCCAATCACAATCCATAATATTTGTTTTTCAAACTTGACAGAAGCTTTTCCTAAAATTTATATAAAGATGAGAATGGTTAAGAAGAGCCACGACAATCTTTAAAGAAGAGCCACGACAATCTTTAAAAGGCACACAAAGTTAGGGAGTGACAGTGAAGATGGCCAACTAGATGCAGCCAGAAGGAACATCTGCCACCAGGAGCTGTTGGAAAGACTGGCACACTCTAAGCAGGTCTTCAGAGGGAAGGCAGTGAGAGTGGATGGAGGGAGGATACAGACACCGGGCTGAAGGAACATGAAGCTGGAAACACTGAATGAGACTACTGAGCCTCAGGACTCATTTCTGCCCCCAGCAACTCCTGGGAAAGGGATGAGTTGAACAGGTAAGGAGTGGCCCACTCCTGCCATGGACCTCTGGAATCCAGGCAGCAGGAAACCTTATGATTTCCACAGACACTGGAGCTCACCTGGAGAGCTGCTTAGAGAGTTGGTAGGGGCAGGCTTCTAGGCTGTGCCTAGCCCATATGGTTTGGTACAGGAACTTCTGTGTAGACAACAGACAAGAACGCCCATCCCCCAAGGCTGGCCGTGTTCCCCTAGGAGACTTTGGTCATAGGCGAACCACTGGACCTAAATAGAGCAAGACAGTCTTGCCCATTAGATAGAGCTATCCAATCTGAGTGCCCTCCTGTTTGCTGGCCTTTCCCAGTGCCCCAGCCTGGCTGTGCCCACTGACAGCACAGCATCAGATGCTCAAGCAAGGTGCCTCCCAAGTCCCTCATCATAGCTCCTTGGACTGCAGACTAAGCCTGACTGTCAGAGAGCTCCAGAAGACCGGCCCTCAGGGATGTGCCCCAGTCCACCTGCACCCTCTTCCCACCATAGCCTCCCTGGAAACCCTTTGCCACACACATGCAGGTAGACCTCGCCTCCCCTTCCCCAATTTGTGTGGACAACTAAACTTGACAACCAACTTCACATCATTCAAAGAATAAAAATAAAATGTGAAAGAATAAAGAGAATAAAACATGTAAAAGATAAATAAGGCTTCTAGAACTTAACATACGAGATTATCTTCATGACATTAAAATAGACCTAACTCAACACTTGACCAAAGGAGCCAAATAGACATCCACAGAACTCCCAACCCAAAAGTAATAGGATATACATTCTTCTCATCTGCACATGGCTCATACTCTGAAACTGACCACACAATCAGCCATAAAGCAACCCTCAGCAAATTCAAAAAACTGAAATCATGCCAGACACACTCTTGGGCCATCGTGCAATAACGTAAATCAATACTAAGAAAATCACTCAAAACTCTAAAATTACACAGAAATTACACAACCTGCTCCTAAGTAACTTTTGGGTAAATAAGGCAGAAATCAAGAAAGTATTTGAAACTAATAAGAACAAAGATACAACATACCAGAATCTCTGGGATATAGCTAAAGCAGTGTAAAGAGGGAAGTTTATAGAAGTAAATGTAAAGTTTTCTTATAGTTAATAAGTTTTCTTATAAAATAATTGTAAAAGCAAAGTTTTCTTTCTTTTTTTTTTTTGAGACAGAGTTTTACTTTTGTCACCCAGGCTGGAGCACAATGGCACCATCTCTGCTCACTGCAACCTCTACCTCCTAGGTTCAAGTGATTCTCCTGCCTCAGCTCCCCAAGTAGCTGGGATTACAAGCATATGCCACCGTGTCTGGCTAATTTTCATATTTTTAGTAGAAATGGGGTTTTACCACATTGACCAGCCTGGTCTCAAACTCCTGACCTCAGGTGATCCACCCGCCTCAGCCCCTCAAAGTGCTGGGATTACAGGCATGAGCCACTGCACCTGGCCAGGCAAAGTGTTCTTATAGAGCAATTGTAAATAAAAGTATCAATAATTATATTATATTAAAATAAAATATCCTCATCCGAGAGACTATTAGAATAAAAATGTATGCCATAGATCTATTACTTGATCCGGCAACCTCATTACTGGGTATGTATCCAAAGGAATATAAATCATTCTACCATAAAGACACATGCATGTCTCTACTCACAAAGCAAAGACATGGAATCAACCTAGATGACCATTAATGATGGACTAAATAAAGAAAATGTAGTACATATACTGCATGAAATACTACACAGCCATAAAAAAGAAAGAAATCATGTCATTGTAGCAACATAGATGCAGCTGGATGCCATATCCCAAGTGAATTAACACAGTGACAGAAAACAAAATACTATATGTTCTCACTTACAAATGGGAGCTAAACATTGAGAACACATGAACACTAAGAACAGAACAATAGACATCAAGGCCTACTTGAGAGTGGAGGGTGGTAAGAGTCTGAAGATCAAAAAAATTACCTATCAGGTACTATGTTTATTATCTGGATTACAAAATAATCTGTACACCAATATAATTTACCCATGTAACAAACCCACACCTGTACCCCTGAACCTAAAATAAAAGTTGGAAGAAAATAAATGTATGCCACAAAGGAGAATATATTCACAACACACTTAATAAATAAAAGGCCCATATTCAGAATATAGAAAGAACTTATACCAATCAATATGTAAAAGACAGAAAACCAATAGTAGGTGGCCAGTGACACAACAGCAAATGATCAAGAGTCCTTTGCAACCTATTCTCAAAAGGGGAGAATTTGTAGTCAATAATCATATGAGAAGGTGATCAGCTTCATTAACCAACAGAAAAAAATATAAACTAATTCCACAAAGATTTACAATAGCATATACATCAATATGGCACAGATTAAAAAGGCTGAAAATACTAAGCACTAGTAAAGATGAGGAAAACCTGAAACTCATTGTTCCCACTTTGGGAAGCTTTGGTACTATCCACTAAAAATGGACATGTACTTGCTCTGTGGCTTCCCAACAATCACAAATCTAAACAGAAGCTGACATGGTTTGGATCTGTGTCCCCACCCAAATCTCATGTTGAATTATAATTCCCAGTTTTGAAAATGGGGTCCAGTGGGAGGTGATTGGGTCATGGAGAGCAGTTTCTCATGAATGGTTTATCACCATCCCTCTCGATACTGTTCTCATGAGAGTGAGTGAGTTCTCATGAGATCTGGTTGTTTAAAAGTGTCTAGCACTGCCTCCTCTCTCTCTTGCTCCTACTCTGTCCATATGATGTGTGTGCTCCCCTGGCATCTTCTGCCATGATTGTAGGTTTTCTGACGCCTCTCCAGAAGCTGAGCAGATGCCAGCACTATGTTTCCTATACAGCCTGAAAAGCGATGAGCCAACTAAACCTCTTTTCTTTATAAATTACCCAGTCTCAGGTATTTATTTATTTAGAGTAGTATGAGAACCGACTAATGCAAAAGCCCAATAAAAACGTACACATATGTTGACTAAAGGTTTGTGTAACATTGTAATAGCATTATTTTATTTTTAAGATACTATTAAGAAATTAATGCTAGTTGTTTATTTCAATAGCTTTCAGGGTGCAAGTGGTTTTGGTTACATGGATGAGTTGTATCGTGGTGAAATCTGGGATTTTAATGTACTCATGACCTGAGTACTATATGTTATACCAAACAGGTAGTTTTACATCCCTCACCTCCCTCTCACCCTCAGTCTTTCTGTCTCCAGTGTTCTTTGTAACACTCAGTATGCCTTTGCATACCCATAGCTTAGCTCCTACTTATAAGTGAGCACATGCGATACCACATTTTCTTTATCCACTCATTGGTTGATGGGCAGTTAGACTGGTTCCATATCTTTTTAATTGTGAATGGTGCTGTGATAAACATACACATGCAGGTGTCTTTCTGATATAATGACTTATTTTCCTCTGGATAGATACTCAACAATGGGATTGCTGGATTGAATGGTACATTTACTTTTAGTTCTTTGAGAAATCTTAATACATAACGGCATTATTTAAATAGCCACAAAGAAGAAACAATGCAAGTATAAAGTAAAATCGGTGAAATTCATAAAAATAAATGATTATCTCTAAAGCAACTGAATGGAAAAACAATAAACACATAACTTTGAGTGAAAGAAGCCAGACACATAACAGTACATACTGTATGATTGAATTCAGGCAAAACTACTCTATAGATAAGAAATCAGCTTCCTTTGAAGGGAATGACATGAAGGGGACACAAGGAAGACATTTGTGAAAATTCTTCAATGTCTCTACTTATTTTTTGTGCACTTTTCTCAACATATAATATAACCAAAAAATTATTTTTAAAAATGAATTGAGAATAAGAATTATGTTAAAATTAAAACATGTCAAAATTAATCTTAAAATAGAAGATAATTAGTATTAGAACTCGATACTATGAAGTCAATTTAATCCCTTGACTCATTTTTTAAATAATTAAAACAAAGTTTTGAAAATTCTGAAAAATTGTATATCATTAAGAAATGAAATAGTACATATTAAATGCAAAAAAAAATAAAATCAATTCAATATATCCACAAGGCATCCTAGACTAAATGAAAAAAATCTCAAGAAGAGAATTTTACTATTAGAAATAGAAAGTTTGTGTGCCTGACAGACTGTAAATTTGCATTAATGGACTTAGACTTGTTTGGCTTATCACCAATTGGAAGTAACACCAGCCCTTAAAATAATTTCAATGCGCTCAGTTGCATGCTCCTTATAAGAATCTAACTAAAGATGGCCAAAAAGAAGCTTCTCCAGAGTGCAGTTACCACTGAGTGAGACAGAACAAGAGCAATATCCACGTCTCCAAGCAAGGTACTGATTTTGTCGAACAGCAGAATTAACCCCACAAAAACGCAGCAAAAGCAGCCCAAAGGCATCCAGCTGAGGCAAGGCCGGGCACTGCCCCACCTGGAAAGTGTATCAGGCATAGAGGATCAGGTTCTCTGAATCCGATACAAAAATTCACTCCGAGACTTCGGCAGCACACAGACAAGGAAAATGCCACCTTTTTGAGGAACACCCAGAGTTACAAACCTGGGCGACAGCCCAGAAGTCAGCCCCAGCCAGACTGGTGTCTTGTTAGCACAGACCAGGGCAGAGATTTGGACTAGTACCGAGAAAGCTTGTGAAGAGGAACTGCCCGTCCCACAGAAGGGAGAGTTGAAAGCAGGGAGGAAGATACGACCAGACAAGCCCATCCCTCACAAGATTCAGCAACTAGACTCCCTCTCCCGGGAGAGTTTTGCAGTTAACACATCCTCCACCCGGGAACAGTGGGCTCAGCAGAGGGAAAGAGCCCACCCTTGGGAAGACGGAGCTAACCCCACCAATACAGATACCAGGCAAAGAATACACAGCAGCCTGGCTGAGACTGAGGCAGCCCAGCAGTGCTTCCACAGGCAGACAACAGACAGACTGTCTCAAGTGGCACACTGACACCTGTGCTTAAAAAAAAAAAAAAAGCCTCATACAGGAGAAATAACCCCAACTTTAACAGAAAGGATGTCCACTCGGAGAAGATGGGAAGAAACCAGCACAAAAAGGATGAAAACATCAAAGTCCAGAATGCCTCTCCTCCCCAGAGAGATCACAACAACTCACCAGCATGGCAACAAAACAGGTCAGAAAACGATTTTGACGAGCTGGCAGAAGTAGGCTTCAGAAGATGGGTAATAACAAACTTCTCTGAGCTAAAAGAACATGTGTTAACCCAATGCAAGGAAACTAAGAACCTTGAAAAAAAGATTAGATGAAATCCTAACTAGAATAACCAGCCTAGGGAAGAACATAAACGACTTGATGGAGCTGAAAAACACAGCAAAAGAACTTCATAAAGCATACAAAAGTTTCAATTGCCAAATCAATCAAGCAGAATAAAGGATATCAGAGATCAAAGAACAACTAAACAAAATAAAATGAGAAGGCAAGAAAAGAGAACAAAGAGTGAAAAGAAATGAAGAAAGCCTCCAAGAAATACGAGATTGGGTGAAAAGATCTAATCTACACTTAATCGGTGTACCTGAAGAGGACAGGGAAAATGAATCCAAGCTGGAAAACACTCTTCAAAATATTATCCAGAAGAACTTCCCCAACCTAGCAAAGCAAGCCAACATTCAAATACAGGGAATACAAAGAACACCAAAGAGATACTCCTCAAGAAGAGCAACCCCAAGGCATATAATCGTCATATTCACCAGGGTGGAAATGAAGGAAAAAATGCTAAGGGCAGCCAGAGAGAAAGTTCGCGTCACCCACAAAGGAAAGCCCATCAGACTCACAGCAGATCTCTAGGCAGAAACCCTACAAGCCAGAAGAGAGTGGAGACCAATATTCAACATCCTTAAAGAAAAGAACTTTCAATCCAGAATCTCATATCCAGCCAAACTAAGTTTCACAAGCGAAGGAGAAATAAAACCCTTTATGGACAAGCAATTACTAAGAGAATTTGTCGCCACCAGACCTGCCCTACAAGATCTCCTGAAGGAAGCACTAAACACAGTGAAAAAACGTCAAACCAGTAACTGCAAAAATGAGCCAAATAGTAAAGACCAACGATGCAATGACGAAACTGCATTGATCAATGGGCAAAACAACCAACCAGTAATAAAATGGCACAATCAAATTCACAGATAACAATATTAACATCAAATGTAAATGGCCTAAATGTCCTAACCAAAAGACACAGACTGACAAACTGGATAAAAAGTCAAGACACATTGGTGTGCTGTATTCAGGACACCCATCTCACATGCAAAGACTCACACAGACTCAAAATAAAGGATGGAAGAAGATTTATCAAGCAAATGGACAGAAAAAAAAAAAAGCAGGGGTAGCAATCCTAGTCTCTGATAAAACAGGCTTTAAACCAATAAAGATCAAAAGAGACAAAGAACAACATTACATAATGGTAAAAGGATCAATGCAACAAAAAGAGCTAACTACCCTAAATATATATGAACCCAAAGTAGCAGCACCCAGATACATAAAGAAAGTTCTTAAAGACCTACAAAGAGACTTAGACTCCCACACAATAATAGTGGGAGACTTTAACACTCCATTGTCAATACTGGACAGATCAACAAGACAGAAAGTCAACAAGGATATCCAGTATTTCAATGCAGATCTGGATGAAGATGACCTAATAGACATTTACAGAACACTCCACCCAAATCCACAGAGCATACATTCTTCTCAGCACCGCATCGCACTTACTCTAAAATTGATCAAATAATTGAAAGTAAATCACTCCTCAGCAAATGCAAAAAAAAAAAAAAAAAATGGAAATAGTAACAAACAGTCTCTCAGACCACAGTGCAATCAAATTACATATCAGGATAAAGAAACTAACTCAAAACCACACAACTTCATGGAAAATGAAAAACTGGCTCCCGAATGTTGACTGGATAAACAATGAAATGAAGGCAGAAATAAAGAGGTTCTATGAAACCAACCAATATGAGGACACAACATACCAGAATCTCTGGGACACATTTAAAGCAGTGTCTAGAGGAAATTTTATAGCAATAAATGCCTATATGAGAAGCAAGAAAATATCAAAAATCAACACCCTATCATCAAAATTGAAAGAGCTAGAGGAGCAAGACTAAAAAAAAAAAAACTCAAAAGCTAGCAGAAGACAAAAAATAACTAAGATCAAAGCAGAACTGAAGGAGAGAGAGAGACACAAAAAATCCTTCAAAAATTCATAAATCCAGGAGCTGGTTTTTCAAAAAGGTCAAAAAAATAGACAGACTGTTAGCCAGATTAATAAAAAAGAAAAGAGAGAAGAATCAAATAGATGCAATAAAAAATGATAAAGAGGATATCACCACTGATCCCACAGAAACACAAACTACCATCAGGGATTACTACAAACAACTCTATGCACATAAATCAGTAAACCTGGAAGAAATTGATAAATTCATGGACACTTGCACCCTACCAAAACTAAACCAGGAAGAAGTTGAAACCCTGAATAGACAACAAGGGCTGAAGTTGAGGCAGCAATTCACAACCTACCAACCAAAAAAAGCCCAGATCCAGTCTGGTTCACAGCTGAATTCTACCAGAATTACAAAGAGGAGCTGGTAGCAATCATTCTGAAACTATTCCAAACAATACAAAAAGAGGGAATCCTCCCCCAGATTATTTTATGAGATCAACATCATCCTGATACCAAAACCTTACAGAGACTCAGCAAAAAAAGAAAACTTCAGGCCAATCTCCATGATGAACATAGATGCAAAAATCTTCAATAAAATACTGGCAAACTGATTGCAACAGCACATCAAAAAGCTTATCCATCATGATCAAGAAGGATTCATCCCAGGGATGCAAGGCTGGTTCAACATATGCAAGTCCATAAACGTAATCCACCACATAAAACAACCAAAGACAAAAACCACATGATTATCTCAATAGATGCAGAGAAGGCCTTCAACAATATTCAACAGCCCTTTATGCTAAAAACTCTCAGTAAGCTAGGTATCAATGGAACCTATCACAAAATAATGAAGGCAATTTACAACAGCCCACTGCCAATATTATACTGAATGGGCAAAAACCAGAAGCATTCTCTTTGAAATCTGGCACTAGACAAGGATGCCCTCTCTCATGACTCTTATTCAATATAGTATTAGAAGTTTTAGACAGGCAATCAGGCAAGAAAAAGAAATAAAGGGTATTCAATTAGGAAAGGAGGAAGTCAAATTGTCTCTATTTGCAGACAACATTATTTTATATTTAGAAGACCCCATCATCTCAGCCCAAACTCTCCTTAGGTGATAAGCAGCTTCAGCAAAGTCTCAGAATACAAAATCAAATCACAAGCATCCTATAAACCAATAACAGACAAACAGAGAGCCAAATCAAGAGTCAACTCTCATTCACAATTCCCACAAAGAGAATAAAATGCCTAGGAATACAACTAACAAAAGAGGTAAAGGACCTCTTCAAGTAGAACTACAAACCACTGCTCAACAAAATAAGAGAAGACACAAAGAGATAGAAAAACATTCCACACTCATGGTTAGGAAGAATAAACATCATGAAAATGGCCATACTGCCCAAAGTAATTTATAGATTTAACACTATCCCCATCAAACTACTAATGACCTTCTTCACAGAACTGAAAGAAACCACTTTAAACTTCCTATGGAACCAAGAAAGAGCCCACATAGCCAAGACAACCCTAAGCAAAAAGAAAAAAGCTGGAGGCATCACGCTGCAGGACTTCAAGCTATATTACAAGGCAACAGTAACCAAAACAGCATGGTACTGGTATCAAAACAGAGACATAGACGAATGGAACAGAACAGAGGCCTCTGGAGCAACACCACACATCTACAATCATCTGATCTTTGACAAACCTGAGAAAAACAAGCAATGGGGAAAGGAAACCCTGTTTAATAAATGGTGTTGGAAAAATTGGCTAGAAATGTGCAGAAAGCGGAAACTAGACCCCTTCCTGACACCTTACACTAAAATTAACTCCAGATGGATTAAAGATCTAAACATAAGACCTAACACCATAAAAAACTCTAGAAGAAAACCTAGGCAAAACCATTCAGGACATAGGCATAGGCAAGGACTTCGTGACTAAAAGATCAAAAGCAATGGCAACAAAAGCCAAAATAGACAAATGGAATCTAATTAAACTTCAGAGCTTCTATACAGCAAAAGAAACAATCATTAGAGTGAACTGGCAACCAACAGAATGGGAAAAAATTATCACAAGCTACTCATCTGACAAAGGGATAATATCCAGAATCTATAAAGAACTGAAACAGATTTACAAGAAAAAAACAAACAAACTCATCCAAAAGTGGGCAAAGGATATGAACAGACACTTTTCAAAAGAAGACATTTATTCAGCCAACAAACATATGAAAAAATGCTCATCATCACTGGTCATTAGAGAAATGCAAGTCAAAACCACACTGAAATACAATCTCACGCCAGTTAGAATGGTGATCATTAAAAAATCAGGAGACAACAGATGCTGGAAAGGATGTGGGGAAGTGGGAACACTTTTACACTGTTGGTGGGAATGTAGATTAGTTCAACCATTGTGGAAGACAGTGTGGCGATTCTTCAAGGATCTAGAAACAGAAATTCCATTTGACCCAGCAATCCCATTACTGGGTATATACCCAAAAGGACTATAAATCGTTCTATTATAAAGACACACACATATGCATATTCATCGCAGCACTGTTTACAATAGCAAAAACCTGGAACCCACCCAAATGCATAGACTGGACAAAGAAAATGTGGCACATATACACCATGTAATATCATGCAGCCATATAAAACAATGAGTTTGTGTCCTTTGTAGGGACATGAATGAACCTGGAAAGGATCATTCTCAGCAAACTGACGCAAGAACAGAAAACCAAACACTGCATGTTATTACTCATAGGGAGATGTTGAACAACGAGAATACTTGGACACAGAGAGGGGAGCATCACACACTGGGGTCCATTGGTGGGGGTTATGGGAGGGATAGTGAGAGGGAGGGTGGGAGGAGGGATAACGTAGGGGACATGTCAGGTATAGGTGATGGGGGTGATGGTGGCAACAAACCATATTGCCATGAATGTACCTATGCAACAATCTTGCATGATCTGCACATGTACCCCAGAATCTAAAGTACAAACAAATAATAATTTCAATGCCAACCAAATGTTATCATTTACCCAGAGCAGCACATTGTTCACTGTTCCTAGTTGCTACAAATGGCAGCCAGGTCACCTGATCATTTGCATTTTAAACCTTAGTGCTACCCTTGACATTGCTCTCTTCTCTATTGATCCTTTTGCCTATTAGCTTTCACATCTATCACAATCTTTACATTACAGTGACCAACCTCTCATTTAAGACTACAGTTACCCTCTCCTATAATTCAGCAAGTAGTCTTTTTACTTCTAGTCTTCTGAAGTCAGTCAGGGCTTTGGAAACTATTAGTCTTTTTATACTAAGTAAAAGCAGACAGCACTACTCATGTTAGTCTTCATATCAAAATCCTTAATCAGTTTCCTACTGTCTAGAGAATGAACCTTAGTATCCTTAGTTTAACCTGCAAGGCCATTCAAAATCTTTCCCTGCACTGATTTCCAATAATCATGCTATATTCCAGTAATGCAGCAAGAATGACAGCACCTCACTTTTCTGCCTGTTTCTTTGATTATACTATTCCCCTCATCCAAAGTAGTTCATTTTTTCTCATTTATCTGCAATTCTAACTTTTCTACAATCTTTAAAATTCAATTTGTCATGAAGTGTTTTTGCTACTGAGATCACAGAATAAGAACTCCTTTAAATGGTTTTCAAAATTGATCAGGTTTTTTAATCACCTGGAGGAACTTTTAAAATTAGCCAATATTGGGGTCATATCTGCAGAGAATGTAATAGCGTACAGGTTAAGTTACTAAAGTCTATGAATCATAAAAGAAATCTGTGGCCATCAGCCCAACACCTGCACAGCTAGTATTGGGAACCTAACAGACTAAGATCTGAGGGCCCAGAAGACAGCAGAACTGTACTAGTCTGTTTTCATGCTGCTGTTAAAGACATACTCGAGACTGGGAAGAAAAAGAGGTTTAATTGGACTTATAGTTCCACATCACTGCGGATGCCTCAGAATCATGGCAGGAGGTGAAAGGCACTTTTTTTTTTCAGGTGGAGTTTCGCTCTGTCGCTCAGGCTGGAGTGCATGATCTCCACTTAATGCGACCTCTACCTCCCAGGTTCAAGCAATTCTCCTGCCTCAGCCTCCCAAGTAGTTGGGACTACAGGCATGTGCCACCATGCCTGGCTAATTTTTTGCACTTTTAGTAGAGACAGGTTTTCACCATGTTAGCCAGGATGGTCTCGATCTCCTGACCTCATGATCTGCCCACCTTGGCCTCCCAAAGTGCTGGGAATACAGGCATGAGCCACTGTACCTGGCTGAAAGGCAATTCTTACATGGTGATGACAAGAAAAAATGAGGAAGAAGCAAAAGCAGAAACTCCTGATAAACCCACCAGACTTATGCACTATCATGAGAATAGCACAGGAAAGACCAGCTCCCATGATTCAATTACTTCCCCCTGGGTCCCTCCCACAAGACGTAGGACTTCTGGGAGGTACAATTCACGTTGAGACTTGGGTGGGAACACAGTCAAACCATATCAAGGACTAAGTAGGAAAGTAAAGTTATATCATATTAGACTCCCCGCATACAAAGACAACCATGACTCCAAAATGAAGATTAAGCAAAAGCAAACTGTTAATATCCACTTATAATATAGTTGTGAAAGCTCCTACCAAACTACCTATGTGATAGATAGCATTTATAAATTCTGGAGAAATTATCAAAACACAACTTATAAAGATAAAAGACTGGGAAAAACTGAGCAGATTTTGGAGAGGAGTCATTTAGAAGAAGGTAAGAGCACAGATCCAAAAACATTATAGTAAAATGGTCAAAAAATAAAACCAAAGAAAACATTTAAAGCAGTAAAAATGAAAACAAAAATAAACATGTTTTACATATAGGAAATACTAATTTTAATGTCACTGACTTCTCATCAAGAACCACCGAGAACAGAAACAGAACACCTTTAAGATGCTGAAACAAAGCAAAAAAACAACAACAAAAACCTATTACCCAAGAATTCTATATTCCCCAAAAAATTTTTTTTCATAAATGTAGACAGGCTTCCAGCTTCTATGTAAGATGCAGAAAGCTAGTAAAAGTGTCACTCCTGCCCTAATGACAAGGAAAAGCAAGATACAAAAGTTTAATGTTTCTTGAACACATCAAAAAGCCAAGGTAATAGGACAACCAACTACTCTGATATCAAAGGAAAGACAGAGCTCCAGCATTGACTTGATATCTGCAGCAGAAGGAAGATGAGATCCACAAAGGAAAGGATAAAAAGAATTCATCTGGCTACATTTTTAATGAATTGCGAAAGGCTCAGTGTGAGCTAGTGTCAAAGAATAGAAACCCTGGACATCACAGATGCAGGGGACTTCATGTGAACTTACAGGCTCTTCTCCACAGACTTCACCAGGCACACAGGACAGAGTGGAGGCAGGGAGAAGCCTGGAGAAAGGTCCCCTTGGTGTTGCAGGCCAGGAGGAGGGCCATAGCAACCCCTGGAGAAAGATAGTAAGTCTTTCATTACACTTTCATAGGCCCTCTTCCCTAATGAAAAGTGTAGGCCAGCTAGAAAAGGGTGATGAACCCTAATCCACAGGTCAGAAAACAAGATTCACTGTGGCTGGGAAACCAGTGAGAGAGAAAAGAAAAAATATTTCATTTCCTTGAAGAAGGGGCACGAACTCATCCTGCACTCAAGGGCAGAAGAGCGATAGGATCATTGAGAAAAACCACCCCTGATAACCAGGGATACAGGATCTGCCTAAAACTAAAGCCTGGACCTGGACAACAGAAAATGCTCTTGTGTCCCAAATCCAGCTAGTGTGCAGCAAGTAATAATCAAAAGCAATCTACCACGGGGCAAAGACACAAGCATAGAAATAGACTGTCTCTGAGGTTATCTAATATATCTGTTCATGCTTTAAATTAGTGTTAGATCCATTATTTACATAACCAACTAGATAACTACATTAGAATAATGAATGTCACACTATTTCAGATAGATACATACATACATAGGTAGGTAGATAGGTTAGATACCTAGATGATGATGATGATGATAAATACATAGATAGGTAGATAGATGATAGATAGGTAGGTAGATAGATAGATAGATAGATAGATGTAGATAGCCAATAGAAATCAGAAAATATCTTAGAAACAAATACAGGAAGCTAGTAACATCAACTACATCACTTTATTCATCACATTAGTTTATTCATTACTACAATGTTTGAATTATTTCAGTGTATTTCTATTTCAAATGTAAAAGCTAAAATTATTTTGATGTTAGTAAAAGTGTGGAAAGCTACTATTCTCAAGAATGACTGGTAAATTTTAGAAAAATATAATCTTTTTGGAAAACAGTTTGCTAATGCACATCAAGGGTGCTGGAAAAGTCCATTTTTCTCTTTTTTGGAATAAATTTTAATCATAGACATATATCCTAAGAAAATAATCTGAAATATCAAAAAGATTATGTGCTCAAATATATTTAAGTATCCTGTTGAATTTTTAAAAAGTAATTATAATTTTCTATTCCAGAATAATTCAATTTTTATGGCATCTCCACTTAATGGACGTGATATAGCCATTAGAAATTACTGTTACAAAGACAACACAGCAACATGGACAGTGAATGTAATGTGATGATGTTAATTGCAAAGTGAAGATTAAAAGAGGCAATGCTGCAAAACTGTGCACAGGCAAAGGGCCAAACCTACTAAATTTGTGTCCTGGAAAATTTATTTCTCTCAGCTTCAATTTTTATATCTCTGAAATGAATGTAATAACACATATTATAGATTTTTTTTTACTAGAACTGAATGAGAAAATAACTGGAAGGTACACTTTGCTGAGAGCTCAGTATTATTATTAGATAATATGCAAATGAAATTTTATATAGATGGAAGGAAACTGTCAAACTAATAAATATGAATAGTTTCATTGCTGATATTACTGAAACTTTCTCTGTATTTCTCATTTTTCTCACACTTTAGATTATTATATTATCATAATTTTTAAAACATTATTTGAGTAAATGTAGCTTTTCCTTATATTTGAAATATTTCTGTTCAGGACAAATATTTACTTGGAAATATTGTTCCAAATATTTGGAACTTTTCCTTCAGTCTCTTTTCAAATGCCTAATATTGTGAAAAATTAAAACATTTCTATATTCTACTTAACATGAACTTTAGTTACCTAAAAATGTGGCTCTCTATGAAATTCTCTTTTACTGACATTCTTAATGCTTTTGGAGAAAAAGCTTTATATTCAATGAACATATCCACATGTACAAACTTCATCTAGTAAAATCCATGCTCCAGTCATCTGAAAATTGATAGAAAGACTCTATCAAGTGCAGCTATGGACCATGTTCCTAAGTGAGAGACTTAGCTCATTTTGGAGCCAAAGATTTGTGGGGTCACCAGATAAATCCCTGACACACCAGTGATTGATGACATTGCCCTACATCTAGGGAGTGTGACTTTATTCAAATATCTCCCTGGACTGATGACAACACCCAAATCTATGCCATTCCAAATGAAGGCTTGAAGAAGCAATTTTCAGGTGAACTGAAGAAGAAAATCATATGTTTTCACCAAGGGAGGTAGCAAATTTATGAAAACAATATGGGTGAAATGACAGGTTTGTAGAATGATTTTGGTACATCTGTTATGTGAGCTCTCACTCGGCAGGGACCGGGAGGACAAAGTGAGGAGAGAAGAATTTAAAAATGCAATACTTACCCATAAAATTGAAACTGTTGTAAATAGAAATTTGTAATAGAGTTATGGATGTGTTTGTGTGTGTTTATGTATGTGCACATGCACATTTCCACCCAAAAATCAAGGAAGAAAATCACTTCATTATTATTTGAGTTCAAAATTGACACTGAAGACAGTGTTGTTAACCGTGTATGATTGCAGCTTTGAAAAAAGCACCTACAAAAGTCTTACTTGATAAAAATAAACTTTACATGTTGACTATTAAAATGTCCTAGGAATTACATCAAATGGATGAATCGCTAGCCTTTTGTTTCAAAAATGATTTCAGCTAGTAATATGTTCTATTATACAGACAGTCTGTCTCTTTGGGTCCTTCTTTTTCTTTCTAGGCATTCAAATGAATAGCTTTAGAATAAAAATTAATAAGTCTATCTTATCATTTCTGGCGATGCTGTTTTTCTAATTTACTACTACCATCTCCTCTCTCCCTTAAAAACCATTCTATGGGTGTGCCAAATATATTAAACATTTGGTGATGCTATGGTATTTCTTGGTACTGCATGTTTGCAGTTGTGGTTCCATTTTACAGTAAGAACTTGCTCCAGTCTTTCTAAACACACAATCCAACCAGCAAAGCTAAATTACAGAAGAGGATTTTGTTCTATCACCTTCTTCTGCACGTCATGGGACAATCAAGTTGATGTTTTGCAGCAGGGAAAAGTGTTCTGTTATAACCTGGTGTATCATTTTAAGAGCAAATTAGCAGTAACTTAAAATCCAGTACTGAAAATGTGTTCTATTTGGCCTCATGATTCTATTTCTGTTTATTTACACAAAAATCCACAAACTGTACAAAGATAAGTAGAAGAAACAGTAGATATGGTCAACACAGTGAATCACTGGACTCCAAATGTCCATTAATTAGGGAGCAGACTGATACGTTATTATTCAACCATTCTCTGAAATTCTATGCAGTTATTAAGAAAAAGAAGTTCATGTACTTGACCTTGAAAAAATCTGAGATTTAATTTAAGAAAATTATGTGGCAAAACATGTACATTAATACAGTTGTGTAAAATAAATATGACATTGGGAACATATTCATGTGCAAGTTTAATTACATAGAAGAGATGTGAGGAAGGGTGTACACAACAGTTGACAGCAGTAGAGGTTACCCCAAGGAAATAAGTAGGAATGTATGTTCATCTGTATGTGTGTATGAGAATTCATTATTGTATATTTTCCCATATTTTTTTGCTTTAATAGAAATGCATTTCTTTCATTTTATGTAATTGAAAATAAAATGTTATACATATCAAGTGAGAGGCACTTTATAAATATAAGAAACTACTAAACAGCAGTATATAAATGGTATCAAACAATGTGAAAAATTACTGTGTTTTAAACTTCAATAACAGGTTTTCAGACAATAAGAGATCATTTGCAGTGTAAAATTTATACTTTCTAAGTTGAAAACTCTGAAGGCTTTGGAAATAATTTAAAATTAAATAGAAACAGTAAGAATTCCTGGCATCTAGCATAATACCTGGCACACAATAATCATCTGTTGAATGCCAGTAGTTGTCACGAGATCCTGAATAGGCTACATCACTGAGGCTAAGTTCTCTTATTTGTCAAATAAATTGGTTTTTCTCAATTATTTTAGATTCCGCTAAGATATTTTTAAAACTTCATTTAATGGATCATATAATTTTTATGCCAGTATATTAATTTTAATTTGTAAGAGATTATCTGAGACTTTCAATTTTCAAAAATATCCATCTCATGATTTACAGAAGTAAAGTATTTGATTTCTTAATAATATTTAATTTGGAAAACATGACCATAGAATGTATGCCTCCTACTGACAAAGTATATAGTTTTGCTGACAAGGCATTAATTTCAGTCCCAGTAACTTAGAAAACAATTCTCACAGCTGCCATTAGAAGGAGGCCTAGGAATTACCAGTCTAGAATTGATTCCAATTTTAATAAAGGCAAACAACAACAGTAAGTGAGTAGAAAACTTGAAAATCTATTGGATTATATTAAATGTTAAAAGGAAGAAATATTTCTCAAAAGAAAAATATTTCTTTGAAAATAGAATAGGTTTGTAAAGAACATAGCAGCAACTATGGAAGGGTTTAGGATTATATGTGAGCATCTACAAAAGGAAAGCAAAATGCTATACAAAGTAACTGCTAAATTTGTGCATTGTGCCTGATTTTTAAAAAATAGAAATAAGTTATAACTGCAAGAAAGTAATAAGTGCACATTGCTTTTTAAAAAATAACATTAGAAGAAAGTAAATAAATGAAAGTAATGTAAATATATAAAATGCATTATTCTACCTACTATGGTCTGAAACAAAATCCACATGCAAAATTCTAATCACCAAAGTGATGGCGTTAGCAGATGGGATCTTTGGGAGGTAATTAGGTCATGAGAGTGGAACCCTCAAAAATGGATTTGAGGCAGGAGAATGGGCTCTTGATATGATTTGGCTGTGTTCCCACCCAAATCTCATCTTGAATTGTGGCTCTCATAATCCCCACATATTGTAGAAGAGACCTGGTGGGAGGTTATTTAATCATGGGGGCAGTTTCCCCCATGCTATTCTCATGGTAGTGAGTAAGCTCTCATGAGATCTGATGATTTTATAAGGGGCTTTCCCCTTCACTCGATTCTCATTCTTCTTCTTTCTCTTCCATGTGAAGAAGGATGTGATTGCTTCCCCTTCCACCATGATTGTAAGTTTCTGGGGCTTCCCTTGCCCCACAGAACTGTCAGTCAATTAAATCTCTTTCCTTTATAAATTACCTAGTCTCAGGTGCCTCCTCATAGCAGTATGAGAACAGACTAACACAGCTCTGGAAGCAGGAAACCTAAGACAAATTCACACTGGCTTCCTAGGACAAAATCAAAAGGAAAACCTCAAATTTCCACGGCCAAGTAACAAAACAATCAGGGGCTACTTCCTTTGCAAACCTCTCCCTTTCTGCATCACGGATAAGAAATGGAAAGTACCTCTGACTGGTTCCTTGCTACAACCAGTCAGACTGGTCATAGGCCTAGTCTTCATTTGCATAGGGATGTCACTTCGTAACTTTACTTCATCTCGGATTGGTCCCCCCCAGCAACCAATCAGAATGGTTGTGGGCCAATCCTTCAATTACATAGGAGGTAAACCACATAACCAAGGAGAAACTTCTAGAGGGTGTTTAAACCCCAGAAAATTCTGTAACCAGGGCTCTTGTACCACTTAAGTCTGCTCCCACTCTATGGAGTGTGCTTTCATTTCAATAAATCTATATTTTTGTTGCTTCATTCTTTCATTGCTTTGTCTATTTTGTCCAATTCTTTGTTCAAAATGTCAAGAACCTGCATGACATGTAGTCAAGACCCTCCACCAGTAACATATTTTGGTGAGCAGCCAGGAGGTAAGCCTGAAGTTTGGGATTTCTTTTTCTTCTTTTTTTGTTTTTCCCTTTTTTCTCTCTGCAAGTTTCAGGTCAAAACCACTCTCCTGTGAAACTGAAAGGTTTCTGTGTGGACGTACCTGACCACACCACTGCCCAGTTCGGATGAAGGACCTTAGTCCCTCTCCTTTTTTTCCTTTTCAGTCCTTCAGTGGTCATTTTCTAGTAGCTCCTTGGTAATTGAGGGTAACTGGCTGGGGCCACTCTCCAGTGTTACCTGAAGGCCATGGATGAATGGGGATAGCTGTCCTGCCCAGAAGGGGGAAGGACTCTTCCATCTTTTATGGTTATAGTCCCTGATTCCTACATGTAATTCAATTGGCGGCAGCAGCCCATTCAGGGAAAACTCAACTTAAACCCTCCTTTCTTACACTAAATTATTGTTTGGAATTAGCTCATAATCACAAAAGATAATGTCTGTTAGGAGTTTTTACCTCCCTTCTCCTACTCAATCTATTTGACTGGCTAAGGACAAAAGAAACCTGCCTAGCCCCCTAGTTATGCAAAGAAGGTTATAGAGAAAAGAGATTTTATATGAGAAAGAATCCTGCATGATAAATTTTTGTTCCAAAGTAAAATGACTGGTTGTTTTTTAAAAAAAGTGACGTTTAAGACTCATTAGAAAGTTCAAACATGCTGTAGATGGTCTAAGTCATGAAAAAGATTCATGAAGGGAATATATTTTTAAAATGCTGTACAATTTAATGTAGATTTCTTGCCTGTTTAAAGTGTTTAAGAATTAAGTGGGATAGGAAAATCCAAAGGTTTGAAGAAGTTGTGAATTTGTGAAAATTAATTGTAGAAGGGATTCTGTGTGTAAACATAGTGGCTAAAGTTAGAGAGAAAGTGTGGCCTTATCAAGAATGGTGATCACTAAAAAATCAGGAGACAAAAGATGCTGGAGAGGATGTGGAGAAATAGGAACACCTCTACACTGTTAGTGGGCGTGCAAATCAGTGTAACCATTGTGGAAGACAGTGTGGCAATTCCACAAGAACCTAGGAACAGAAATACCATTTGACCCAGCAGTACCATTACTGGTACCCAAAGAGTTATAAATTGTTGTATTATAAAGACACATGCACACATATGTTCACTGTGGCACTGTTTACAATAGCAAAGACCTGGAAACAACCCAAATGTCCACCAATGATAGACTGGATAAAGAAAATGTGGCACATATACACCATGGAATACTACACAGCCATAAAAAATGATGAGTTTATGTCCTTCATAGGGACATGAATGAATCTGGAAACCATCATTCTCAGCAAACTGACACACAAGAACAGAAAACCAAACACCGCATGTTATCACTCACAGGCGGGTGTTGAACAATTAGAACACGTGGACACAGGGAGGGGAGCATCACATACTGCGGTCAGCAGGGGGGGAGTTAGGGGAGGGATAGCAGGGGGTGGGGAGGGGGGGGAGGGATAGCATGGGAAGAAATACCAAATATAGGTGACAGGGGAATGAAGGCAGCAAACCTTCTTGCCATGTATGTACCTATGCAGCAGTCCTGCATGATCTGCACGTGTACCCCAAAACCTAAAGTACAATAAATATATATATATATATTTAAAAAAAAAAGGAATGCCAGAAGTCGAGACTTTCATCCAGGGACAAGAAACAAAGCTCACAGTAGGTCATCAGTGTTAGAGAGAACCATTCCAGAGTGATGCTGACACCCATCTAACGTCAGAGATGTCTGACACACTAAGATGGGACCCTAAAGGGGGACACCCCTGCAGACTCCAATCAAGGCCCAGAGTTTTTCTACAGGGATGCCCCAGGTAAAATTTGGGTCACCTAATACACCCTACACTTTTCAAACTCTTTTTTTCTTTTCTAGACCACTATGGGCAACTCTCTATCCATCCTACCTGATTCCCTGCTTGGCTACATCCTCAACCATTGGAATCAATTTGACCCTGACAACCTAAGGAGAAAATGTCTGACTTTTTATTGTAATACTGTTTGGCCATGTTACCAGATAGGAAGCCAGGAACAATAGGCGGTCAATTATAGCCTTAATTATGATATCATCCTGCAATTAGATCTATTTTGCAAAAGGCATGGTAGATGGTCAGAAATCCCCAATGTACAGACCTTCATAGCCCTATACCAAAATCTAACAATCTGCAAAACTCTCAGAACCCACCCCACAAAGGAAAGTCCCAAGGTAGAACTAGATATTGTAGATGACTCCCTTTTACAAAGGCTACCTGTCTCTCAGGGGACTGACAACCACCCCCATATAACCACTTGCCAAGTGCTCCTGAGGCTAAAACCCAAGAGCAAACGCTAGGGACCCTGCTAAGCACCCTTCATACTCATAGGGAAACAACCTATTCAGTTCTGCCTCCAGCCTTTAGGGAAGTAGCAGGAGCTGAGGGGCCAGTCTGAGTGCAGGCCCCCTTCTCTATAACTGACATACAACAAGGTAAAGAAAAGCTAGGAAGCTATTCTGAGAACCCCAAGATATTTGCAGATGGGTTACAAACTCTGACTTGCTCTCTAGGTTCATCCATGATGTCACAAATGATAGAATTTCCTTTTTCAAAGCTGAATAATATTTCACTGTATGTACATATCACATTTTCTTTATTCATTCATCTACTGATGTACATTTGGGTTGTTTCTATGTCTTGGCTTTTGTGAATAACACTGCAATTAACTGCAATTAATGGGAGTGCAGATATCTCTTCAAGATCATGATTTCGATTCTTTTGGATATATACCAGAAGTGGGATTGTTGGATCATATGGTAGTTCTATTTTTAATTTTATAAAACAGAAAAAAAATGCAAAAAGAAATCTTACTGTTGGGAATAAAGTATTTCAAAAGTAGCTAAAATGAGAATACTCATGAGCATGTGTATGAGACACATTCCCAAGTAGATAATCCATGTCATAGAAAAAAAGGAATAAAATAGTGGAAAAATTTCCAAGCAATAATTTATGGAAAATTGATTTGTAGTGTGTGAAGACATACCTTTGCTTTATTTGGTGAATAAAGAAAATTAAAACCATAACTCTGCAATCATATTCTGTAATTTAAAATCATTTAATGCCAAATGAAATTAGGCAAAGGGATCTTGTAAAGTGTTAATAATAAATACATTAGTTTGTTTGCTTCTATTGCAAGCTTCATAGCCTGTAAGGCTTCTTTCTGAGAAAGGAATTGGGATAAACAAACATTAATTTTTAAAAATTGTGTCCAGATGAAAATGAAAAAAAAAGTGAAAAAAGATTATATAAAATTCAGGAAGTCACAAAAGCTTTCTCAAACGTAGTCACCCCCAGGCACTTCCAAACTGATGGAAATAAAACATTCTGCACCCTATCTGTGAACCTCTTCAAAGAAAATGACTCCACATAAAATCATTGATACCACCAGGTAGAGAAACTATACAGTGGAATCAAGTGTAGAAAGAAACTTTTAAGTCTCTGACCTAACATCTTTTATTGTATCTTTCTTCCACAGTCTTTAGAAGAATAAAATATTCCAAAACAATGACAGTTCAGAATACCTCGCTGAATTGTCTATGTAGCGCCAACTCAACTCATCACCTGGAGACAAAAGACAAATGGACACAAAAGCTTTGACGAGCAGTGATAGGACATAAAGTAGATGCTACAAGAAGAGCTTCTGAACTGTATTCCAACATTTTTAAAGAAACAATGCTTCAATTGTTCTTGTGCCCAGGAATAATCTTATTGAAGGTGAAGTTTCCCTGTGTCTGACAGCTCTTCACAAAAATGAAACATTTTATTTTCAAGTAGATCCAAAACAAGATGGTGACATTTAGGCTAAGGCTGCAAAAGTGACTATAATAGACCTCAAAGAGAAAGCATTTATTACACTGTTTTCTATCACCTAAACTCTTTATTATTCCAAATATGTCTTAAAGAATGTTTCTCAGAGTCTTGCAACAATTTCAGCAATAACTAAACTTCCACTTTGCCAAATAAGGTTGGACACTTGTATGAAAAGGATGTAGAAAATAACCAAGCCACTAGCAATATTCTGACCCTGGCAGTATTTTTTCAAAGTATTAGCATATCGTCTTGTTACCTCATTTGTTACTATTATATTGGTCAGTAAAAAAACCTGATATTTTTCTTTTTTCTTTTTTGAATTGTTTTCTTATAAAAAATACAAAAAAAAGATGTTTCCATGAAATATGAAAGTTAAAGTTAATTAAAACCCATGAAAATGAATTAAAACTATAACCACCTTTATTAATTTCATGCTTACTTTTCTATCTTTTACTTAGATTAATAAATGTTTTTTAAAACCTATTGGAAGGAGAGAGACAGCCCTGTCTTTGCAAAATGTGTCTGAGCATATTATGTACAGAAAAATAGAAAATGCTTCACCTCAATCCCCATAAACTTTCTTCTAAAAATGTTGATTATGAATGGATTTTCCCTTAGGTAATTAAGTAACAAAGAAAAGACCTGTAAGGGTATGAAATTAGTTCTTCACTTAAGACTCTCAAGAATGTTTTACTTCACAAACTTATTTAAACTTCGCAGAAGATATTCTATTTAAAAAAAAATAGTAATATTTAGCAAATTTGTAGTCACTGGCATTATGCGGGTCTTCAAGCAATTTGCATGTTGGTTTTTCTCATTACTAGTTTCTTCATCCTGTTCCACAATGTTAGGTTAGTTTTGTATTGCTGCTGTAATCAATTACTGCAAACTTAGTGGCTTAAAACAACACAAATGTATTGTCCTACATTTCTACATATTTTCACAAATTTAAAAAGACCTTTCTTTGTTTGTGCTGCTGTAACAGATTACCTGAGACTGGGTAATTTATAAAGAATAGAAATTTGTTTTCTCATCATTCTGGAGACTGGAAAAGTCCAAGATCAAGGCACCAGTAGGCTCGGCTGTCTGGTGAGGGTTTTTCTCCACTTCGAAGATTCTGCATCCTCTGGAGGGGAGAAACAGTGTTCCCTCACACAATGAAAGGGATGGAAGGAAGAAAAGGGGATCGAACTCCCTCCATCAAGTTCCTTTATAATGGCATTAATCTATTCATGAGGGCATATGACTTAAATAACTCCCAAAGAGCTCCACCTCCCAACACTGTTGCATTGGGGATTCAGTTTCTAATCCATTAATTAGGGGCACACATTCAGACCATAAACAACAGGGTTAAAATTAAAGTGTCTGCAGAGCTGCATTTCTTTCTGGAGGATCTAGTGAAGAATCAATGTTCTTAACTTTTCTAGCTTTAAAAGCCACTCGCTTTACTTGGCTGGGGGTTCCTTTCCACCACCTTCAAATCCAGCAATGTCTGCCTGAGTCCATCACATGCCATCATCTCTTAGATTCTCTCTTCAGATTCCCTCTTCTATTGTAAAGGATACTTACTGTTATAATCCAGGATAATCTGTTTCTTTTAAGATTAGCTGATTAGCAACCTTAACTCCATGTGGAACCTTAATCTCCCTTTGCTATGTAATTTAACATGGAAGTTACCAAAAGAAAGAGAAAACCAATCCTAGATAAAAATTGCCATTCTAGGCTGGGTGTGGTGGCTCACACCTGTAATTCCAGCAGGTTGGGAGGCCAAGGCAGGCTGATAAGGTCAGAAGTTCAAGACCAGCCTGGCCAACATGGTGAAACTCCATCTCTTAAAAGTAGAAAAATTAGCTGGATGTGGTGGTATGGGCCTGAAATCTCAGCTCCTTGGGAGGCTCAGGCAGGAGAATTGCCTGGAAGGCAGAGGTTGCAGTGATTTGGTATCCTGCACTGCACTTCAGCCTGGGCAACAGAGTGAGTGCTCTCAAAAAAAAAAAAAAATGACATTCTATAGGTCATTAGTCCTAAAATCTGAGATAAGGTTTATATAGAATTCCCAATATGGTTTGAATGGCTAATTCAGTAATAAGTAGACAATTTCCTAATTCTTAAATAACATTAAAAGTCCCCACTCTTTGTAAGGTGAGTAAAAACTGGTTAAAATAGAAAGATGTTGTGCCCTTTGAGTATGATGAAAGTTTGAGGTATGCAAATTTGCAAGTACAGTGGATACAGGGCAAAAGTTAATTCTTTTACACAATAAAATTCTAAGAACTTTTCATTCCCTTGCCAAATGAAGATATCAATGCAGAAATAAATAGGCATCAAGTAGACTGGTGCTACATGATGTAAAGAGATAAGTAGAATCTCTATTACCAGCAAGAAAGAGGGGAAGTCTGGAAGAAAATACCTGATGAGTGAGGGCTATTTAAATCCAAAGTCCGTAAGGTTGTGACTCTGCAGTGCAGAACTCTTACATAATTGGTGAATATACCTGGTGCTGAGGTGGAGTACAGGCATTACTTTTCCTATTGAGTCTGCTTTTGTTCTCCTCTGAGCACAATTCTGCAAACACCATTTCCTGTCTTATCCCTCTTCCACTTCCACCATAACTCTTCCTTTCTAAATCTCTGTCATCTCAGCCCCATCCCACCATCCAGGATTTTTAGTCACATCCTGAAAGAAAGGTGCAAAGTTTTGTGTGTGTGTGAATATATATATATATGTGAATGTACATGTAAGTATGCACACACACACAAAAATATTTTATATATGTATATATAAACGTTTTATATATACATATACATAAACTCTGATATATATACATATATGTAAGTTTATGTAAAAGTTTATATAAAACTTTCTATATAAAACCTTTGCATAAAAGTTTATATATGTCCATTCCATGTGGTTCAGGGTAAAAAAAAATTTTAATTTAAAAAAAGTGTGTGTGTGTGTATATATATATATATATATATATATATATATATATATAACAAAGTTTATGTATACATATATATAAAGTAAAAGTTGACCTAAATCATAATATAAAATTTGACAATAATAAATAGAAATTTTAACACACACTTCTTAGTTGCTGAGAGAATGTGCAAACAAAATAAATCAATAAAAATAGAGAAAATTTAAAGGCCATGATTGACCAGATTGACCTACTTGCTATTTGTGGAACATTCTACCTACCAACTGTAGACAACACACTTTTCTAACTGTGCCAAGAACATTTAACAAAGTAGATCATATGCTGACCCAAACAGTAGGCTTCCACAAATTTCAGTGGATTCTGATTATATATAATATATTGTCTGACCAAAGTGAAAAAAACAGGAACAAGTAATAGAAAGGCAGCTAGAAAGTTTTCAAGAATATAATTAAACCACGTACTTTGAGGTATAATTTCCATACAGTGATGTGCACAAATCTTGTATATGCCACACACTGAATTTTTGCATGTGCACACATTTGTGCAATTGTCCAAATCAAAATACTTAATGGTTCATCACTCCTGCACGCTACTTCCAAATCAACACTTTTCCCCAGAAAAAGTGTTCTTACTTCAATTAAAATGCATTTATTTTTCTTTTGTTCAATTATGTGTGTGTGTGTGTGTGTACATATACACATTCATAAGGCAGGTACCATTTTTGTGTATGATTTATTTTGCACAATATTAAGTCTTTAACTATATCGTGATACATATACAGAGTTTGGCTTTTTCCAGTTCCTATGTAGTATTCTGTTGAATGACTATCACAATTTATATTTCCAATCTTTTTCAAGGGACATTTACATTACTTCCAGTTTGAGTACATTATGAATAAAATGGCTATGAATATTTTTGTACATATTCTTTGGAGAATAGGCAAATTAATTTTTCTTAAGTGTATACCTAGGCATTAAATTGCTGGTCTAAAGGACATGCTTAGCTTTAGTAGATAATGTCAACAGTTAAATGATTTTATACTCCCACAAACAATATGAAGGCCCCAGTTGTTCTTTCTTTTCATCAACACTTGATAACCCCAGTCTTTTAAATTCTACTCATTTTTAAAATTAAATCTCATCATGATTTCAATTTGCATTCCTCTGATGAGTAATTACATTGACCACCTTTTCCTGCTTTTATCGACTATTTGGATATGTTTGCTTTTTTCCTTTTCCCACATAGTTTTGCAGGCACTGATAAGACTTTGTCATCTGGTGTTGAATTCTTTCCATTTTTCTATGTCTGAAACTATCTCCATTTCACTCTCATTTTTGAAAGATATTTTTGTTGGTAATGGACTTCTATGTTCATAGATTATTTTCTTTCAGTACTTTCCAGGTAGAACTCTTCTGTATTCTCTCCTGCATTGTTGCCAATGATAAATCTACTGTTATCTTTGTTCTTCTGTAATTACCTATCTTTCCATTTTTCTGACATGTGGCTGGTGTAAAGGTATTCTAAATATGTTGAGCAATTTACTTATAATATGACCAGTGTAGTTCACTGAGATTCTTGGATGTGAAGATTTATCATTTTCTTTAAGTTTAGAAACCTTTTAGTGATTGTTTTTTCAAATATTTTTTCTGTACCTACACTCTTCTGTTTCAGATTCTCCAGTGATATGTATATTAGGCTTCTTAAAATTGTCCCACAGCTCACTGACGCTCTTTGTAGGTTTTACTTTAATTCTTCTCCCCATGTTTCATTTTAGATAATTTCAAATTCAACGCTCTTTTATTCTGCAAAATCAAATCTGCCATTAATCCAACCCATTGCATTTTTTCATCTCAGACATTGTGGCTCACACTTCTACAATTCACTTAGGTCTTTTCATATCCTGTATGTTTCTTCTCATCTAAAAGAGTAACAATAACTGTTTTAATGTCCTTGTCTGCTAGCTCTAATAGCTGTACCAGTCTGGGGTTAATTTCAATTAGTTATTCTCTTCACTATGTTTTTCTGTTTTTACATATCTGGACTTCATTTGATTCGATGTCAGACATTATGAGTGTAATCTTATTGGGTATTGTACATTTCTGTATTCGTGTAAGTCTTCTTGAGTTTTGTTTTGGGATGCAGTTAGGTTACTTGGAAACATTTTGATTGCTCAGGTCTTGGTTTTGTGATCCGTTGGGAAGGGTCACAGCAGTGTTCAGTATAAGGTTAGTTATTCCCCACTGCTGGGGCAAGAGCTTCTGGAGTTCTATATTCAGTATCTTCAGAGTTACGAGCTGTTCTAATCTGGTGGCAACAGACACTATTTCAGACCCTGTTTAAAAACTGATCATGGAATGCTCTAATCCATTCCAATGATTATTTCCCTGAACTTGACTGGTTTTCTAATAAACATGTGCTGAGAGATACATTGCTGAACACTACAAGGGGACTGATCCCTGATTTTCTGTTTCTGTGCACATCTCTCTCTAATCCGACAGCTCTCAATCCCCTGTGGGAGTGGGAGTGCGCAGGTGAGCTGGTACAGAGGCTAGGACAAGCACTTCTGGGTGCTGGCAGGAGTAGAATGCTGCGTGGCCCCACGGCAGCATCTAGAGGTTGCCTGTGACCCCTGGAGTGCCAGAGGCATGCGTTACATTGCACCCCTTCACCTTTGCCATCTGTGGGCAGCTTAAGTGTTAAACAGCTCAGTGGGGGCTCCGTGTAACAGCCTCTTGCAACCACACCCGAGTTATTGTCAGGCGTCCAGAAGCAATGAGGTCATGGAAACAAATTGGAGGGTAATGGATGTGGAGGATTTTATTGAGTGGTGAAGTTGACTCTCAGAAAGATGGGAGCTAGAAAGAATGGAATGGGAGGATGGTCTTCCCCTAAAGTTTAGCCATCTCCAGCCAAACCCCTCTCTGACCACAGTCTCCAGTGTCCAGTTGCTTCTTCTCCTCTCAACATTCATATGCTTCGTCTCTTTCCTTCTTTGCAATGCCACTCTGCTGCTCTGCTGCCCTTCTGCCAGTGGAACCCGTGGTTTTGATGGGTACACAATGTGGGGTGAGATACGCCGCAGTGGTTTTGGAAAAGCCAACATTGGGGCAGGAAAACTGGAATGCCTGCTCTCATTTAGGGCCATGGGTTCAGGCTTGAGGATGGAGACCTCACCAGGGACCCCACCCTTTTCTACCTAGTATTTCCCTGCCTTCTCTTCATATCACTGTCCCTATTACTGCATCTGCAACAGAGGCAAGGTCTCTGGCATTTCATTTTTTTTTTATTTTTAACATAGAATATTTCATAATTTTAATGTAGCTTGTCTATGATACTTTTATGGTCTCTTGATTTTATGTAGTAAAAGGTCCATCCCACCCACAAATCCCCATAAATGTTTTTCAGCTATTATTTTATTATTTTATTTATGTTTTGGGATTTAATTGCTGTGGGATTTGTTTTGATAAATTAGATGTGATGTGTATTTTTTTTCAGAAAGTGAATCAATCATCCCACTGCTAAGACATTTCACTTATATTATTTATTAATGGTTTATATCTGCCAGCGCCTGATTTCATACTATTTATTCTGGCACACTGAGTTGTCTGTCCCTTACTAAACCCATGTCACATTGTTTCAATAATTTATTTTTCAAAGTATGTTTTAAAATTGATGTCTGTTATGTATAATTATTTTCTTTAAAAACCTTAGTCAACATAAGGCTTAAAATGATTTCGAAGCCTTCACCTCACCCCTGACACAAACACAAAGAGATATACAGAAAAGCCAAATAAATGTGTGTGTGGGGGGGGGTGCATGTGTGTGCAAACACAAATCCATGTCTGCATTTTGATTGTAATTACATTCGAAGTACATGTAAACACAAATGCATGTCTGTGTTTTTACTGTAATTGCAATAAAAGTGTAAGTTAATTTGAGGAGAAATAAAAACTCAGTGTTAATTTGAACAATTTCTCTCTACAAATATAGTAGTCTTTCATTTTGGCAAGTCCTCCTTTTGTGATTCATGACCATCTTACTCTACTGTGTCATTAGTTCTGACAGTTCAATGTATTGATTTTGTACATAAAACTAAACTACAACCTATAGCTGGTTTCTTTTTAATTAATTATAATTCTGATTTATAATTTTGTCTATGTGTTATTGGAGGAATTTCTCAAAATGTTATATAATACGTATGAAATTTTTAATTTTTTTTACTATAATAGGACGTCTTTTAATTTAGGGGTCAAAAATTAGATGCTTATGTAAGGAAATAATAGGTATTATAAAATAAGAGCTATATTACCAGCAAAAAGTTTCATATGAAGGCCTTTTCTTTAAACACATGGCCATTACTTTATATCTTTCCAACTTACGGATATAAAAGGATTGAGAAATATGTTTCTATTATCCATAAAGTGAGAGTGTAAGAACTATTATAAATGACCACCAAAGGTTGGTCTTCGTGTAGCTGAGCACGGCAAGCTGAGGACTTGCCTCTCTAAATAGACTCACAGCCATCATTAGGATCCAGTCTAATGTTTTGGAAATGTCACCCCCAAGACTGCCAGAGCTACCAATTTTTCAAAGAGATCTAAACATTTGTTTCTTGTGTGTGTGTGAAAATATTAGACTTGTTAATATTGTCTCTGGTACCAAAAAAAATAAAAAGCAACAACAAAATAAAGCAAACTAACCTCAGTGCAAATTAAACAAAGCATATCTGTGCTCTCAATGTGACTTGCATGACAATGGATCGCCACCTCTGCTCTGCTCTAGGATTTAGGATGACAGCATCCATTTTCCTCATTTTTCATACTGATGTAGTAGCATTTTAATGTGTTTGCTCATTTTAATGTTTCCTTTGACAGTTTTGAGTTTAGCCATAGTCAACTTAGTTTTAATACACTGCTAATATCTAATATTTTCTTTAGAATTTATAATATATGCACAAGCATATGAGAAATTGGGCTGAGAATAGGATACATATATTGACTAATTTACTATATATGTGTGCTATTATGTATTTATCCCGGTGCTCTTTAATACTGTTCCAGAAAAGACTTTTGCAAGCTTCTCTGAGTGTGTGTATATACATAGTCAATTAGTTAAGCTTCACAACATAATCAGAGAAGCTGTTACATATATGATGTGTGTGTGTGTATATACATATACACACACACACATATATATATATACACACACACACATACATATATAGACTAATTGACTATATACACTCAGAGAAGCTTGCACAAGTCTTTTCTGAAACAGTATTAAAGAGCACAGGGTAACAAAAGTTAACATTAAGCTCCTTTGGCATGCTTAACATGACACTGAATGTTGCATGTACTATCTCATATACTAAAGCAAAATACTGCTCTTCAGACCTGGAATTTAAAACTGAGTTGAGCTTCACACTCTGTTCCTGACTAATTATTGTTTCATTGTCGATCCATGGATCCTAAAGGAGCTACAGGCATAGCTTTCTTGTTTTCTTAGCATATACAGGTGTTAACGTTAAACATCAGGCCACTTACCGTGCCAAATGTCAATAAAACAATAAAATGTAATGGTTTTAACCATAAGCATGAATATTTCCTGAGTTATGATCAACAAATAGAATTATGAAGCTAGTAAGAAACATTGTTCCTTTATTAATAATTTTGAAAAGAAAAAGACTTTTTATTTGACTTGAAGGATCATTTTCAAATTTATTCGACTTAAAGATTATTTCCAAAGACCTTGCTGTCTTAAGAAAAATGCATTGAAATTTTAAAATCTTTCTTTTGAAAAATACGCATTAAACCAGTGGTTCTTACATTTGTGCCTTCATTAGACTCTCCTGGTAGGCTTGTGAAAACGCATTGCCAGGCCCCACTCTCGAGTTTTTGAATCAGTAGGTCTGGGGTGGGGCTCCATAATGTGCATTTCTACTGAGTTTCCAGGAGATGCTAAAGCTGCTGGTCCCAGTACCAAACTTTGAGAGCCACTGCATTAAACAAAGGAACACCACCACCTGGGAGTTATCTAATCTCTAGTAACTGAGTAATTCCCTTCCTCTACTATGAAACACTGAATTAGTTTAACATGAATGAGATTTCTTCCACATGAAAAGCTTGCAAACTTTTAATTGGATATTTTCCATGAAACGTTTGTTGGTACTGATCCAATATCCCGAAACCTTCATGTGTCTCTCTCATGGCTGCTCAGGAATCTGCCACACTTAAACACCATAGTGGTCCACAATCCTCCCTCAAAGTTCTCCAAAGTCCCAGAAAGTGAATTTTACTGTGGTGTTTGGCCTTCCGAATCTGTTCGCATCATTGCATTTTATGCTGCTCCCTATTCCCGAGAACACTAAGTCTCATTAAAGTAGGAAAACATTGCAATTGAAACCAATGAAGAAGCCAAGGGTATCCATGAGACACTAATACTTCGCCTCTTCTTCTTTTTCTGATGTTTACTGTATCTAACTTACAAAAGGGAATAAATGCAAACAAAATTCTTACTGAGAGCAACAATAAGTTGGGAAGAAAATCAAGTGGGACAGAAGGCACAGAGTCGTGAGTTAGGCTGGCATTCTGTGCAGCAGAACAGAAAGGGATGGGTTCCCCTAGAGATGTATATGTATAGAGAGGACATGTTCTGCACAAGAAAGTGTACAGGACCAGATCTGGAATCAGAGAGAACAATCAACAAAACTGCTCCCAGATCACTAGGAAGTTTCAATTATAACAGGACCAGGAAGAATTAAATAACTTCTAGAAATCGGCTGTACAACATTGTATCTATAATCAACAAAACTACGTTGTGCACTACAAAGAAACTGTTAAGACGGTGGATCTCATGTTAACTGTCCTTGCCAAAATAAAGTTTATATATATAAATATTCTTTTTCATGATGGTGTTAACAACCTGGAAGTCAGGTGGGGTTGGCGGTCTCACCAACACCAGGAGACCCTCCTGGGCCCTCCAGGAACTGTAGTCTCCAATTTCTTTATGTAACAAAGTTGTAGTGGCAAGTAAAATGATCATAATATTGTTATACCTATTTACTTTGAAAATATTTTCTTATCTCTCATTCAGATGTTGTAGATACACACAATACACACAAAATTCAACAGCAGTTTACTCCAAGCAAACCAAAGCCAATATTCATCATGTGAGATATAGTTGTATCTGGCCAAGTACCTAAAAAAAGCACCACAGCAAGATAGGGAAACTGAGATAATCAATAATATGTAAGGATCTGCATCATTTAAAAGGTGCTAAATAGCAAGACAACTTGGCTATGACAATATAGTGACAGGTGTGTGCATATGCAGAGGGGCCACATTATAATACAGATATTTAGTCCATACATCCTCCTTACAGCGTCTCCCCAAAACAATCAAATTCACTGGTTCCCTATGTACTTTCCTCACTATACCCTCACAAACCTACAGAATGCAAACCTTCTGTGAGCGAAACAGTAACACCTGACTTGGCAAGAACCCACCCACCAAACAGAATTTACGTTTTGTTCTGTTGTCTCAACGTTTTTAAATTAATTTATTTATTTTTGAGACAGAGTCTCACTTGAAATAATATATATATTGTTTATATATATATATAAAATAATGTTTATATATATATACATATATATATAAACAAAAATCACACACACAAAAAAAATTTCATCATGTTTTAAGAAAGTTTACAAATTTGTGCTGGGCTGCACTCAAAGCTATCCTGGGCCACATGCAGCTCATGGGTTGGACAAGTTTGAATTCTGGTCAGTTTCAACCAGAGTAGTCCACATCCTGGTTGGGTCTTATCAGCCCAGGCTCTCTTCCTTGTAGCTACTTTCAAGAGCTCCTTTCTTGTTGGTCATGTGAAATCACTGTTTGGCATTTTCTGTTTCACCTGTAACCACCCATTGCTTCTATCTCACTTGTCTTCTCCCTCTTTTTCTGATGTTTACAGGGAATAAATGTAAACAAAATTTTTTCTTCCCTCAGAAATTACTTTAAAAATTAGACTAGAAAATTTGATATTTTGGCAATATTAAAATGATCAAAACCAACAAAACTCTTGATTTAGTTAAATCAATAGAGCAACTACCAGTAATGCTTCAGAAACTCTACTATATACATCTTATAGACAGATAAAATGCACAAGAAGAAATGCTTGAAATCAATTTGTAAAAATGACAGGTGAAAACAACAATGAAACTCCTCTTTGTTTTGTGACTGTATCTGAGCAAGGTCTAAAAATTTTAAACCAACTCTAAACAGTACCCACATTCAATCCAATTGTACCACTGGGTCTTGAAGTCCTTAGTCATAGATATGCGGTTCCTTCACTTACTATCTCTTCCTCTATCCATGGGACACTAAATTCCCCTTTCGTTATGAAAATTTTCAGATGTAACCAGAAATACAGAAAACACTCTAATCAGCCCTCGTAGACCCATCACCCAGCATTTAACTTATCAGCATATGATCAGTCTCAATTCATCTATTGACCCATATATTTCAGCCAGAATCCATTTTAAAGCAAATCTCAGACATCAGGGTATTTCAACTGTAAATACTTGAGTGTGCTACTCTGACAAGACTATTTTTGTGTAACTATCATATTTTAAAAGTCAGTAACTTCTTACTATCATGAAAATATTTTGTTTACTTGATACATTCGAGTTAGAATCCCTAGAAGTCCATGTATAGCATTAAGTTGTTACATCTTTTTAGTCTCATTTGTTTTACAACAGTTGATCCTTGTTTTATGTATTCCATTGATATGTATAATCACATGTCCTACAGCCTGTATGTATGTGATTACTCCATTGTGGTATAGAAATTAACTTTCCTGTATTCTCTGAATATCCTATAAACTGGCATATTAGGAGGACTTCTTAGAGTCAAGTTCAAGTATTTTGACAAGTATACTTGACATGTGCTGTTTCTCACTTTTGTAAACATGATTTTTTTTTCTATTTTTACTTTTTATCTCTATATCATTCCAATTTTGGTATACATGCTGCCAAAGTGAGCAGCTATTTCTCACTTCTTATTGCTTCAAATCACTGAGACCCCATGATAGCTAGTTACCTTATATTTAATTGTAAGATTTATCAGCAGGTTAACATGATGCTTAATCTTCATTATACAATTTCCAATCACTCTTTCTCTTAATGATTTTAGGATTTATTGGTGACTGTTTCCTAGACACATTTCATTCAGTTTTAAAATTTTGTCATTCTTTTTTTAAGAAATATCAAAAATAGTTTAGTTTTTTTTAACCGTTATTTCATTTTTCCTTCAACTTCTATTTTAGAATCAGGGAGTACTTGTGCAGTTTTGTTACAAAGGTATACTGTGTGATTCTAAGGTTTGGAGTACAGATGAATCTGTCATCCAGGTAGTGAGCACAATACCAAAAAGGTAATTTTTGAATTCTTGCTACCCTCCCTTCTCTCTCTTGTATTCCACATTCTCTGTTGTTCCCATCTTTATGTCCATGTATATCCAATGTTTAGCTCCCACTTATAAGTGAGAATATGCAATATTTGGCTTTCTGTTTCTGTGTTAATTCACTTACAACAATGGCTTTCAGCTACAACCATGTTGCTGGGGGAAAAAAGTGATTCTATTGTTTTTTTATGACTGTGTGGCATTCCATGGTGTACCACATTTTCTTTTTTTTCTTCTTCTTATTTTATGCCCACAAGGAACATCATACACATTTTCTTTCTTTATCCTATCCTTGGCTGATGGAGTGCTGGGTTGATCTCACGTCTTTGCTATTGTGAATAATGCTGCAATGAACATACAAGTGTCTTTTTGGTAGAGTAATTTATTTTCCTTTATATACCCAGTCATGGGTATATAAAGGTATATAAATAAATTGTCATGAGTATATAAATAAATTGGTAGAACAATTTATTTTCCTTTATATACCCAATCCTGAGATTGCAGGGACAAATGGTAGCTCAACTCTCCGTTCTTTGAAAAATCTCCAAACTGCTTTCCACAATGGCTGAACTAATTTACAATCCCACCAAAAGTGTGTAAGTGTTCCCTTTTCTCTGCAGCCTCACCAACATTGTTTCTTTTTAGACTTTTTAAGAAAAGCCATTCTGACTTGTGTGAGATGGTATCTCATTGAGGTTTTCATTTGCATTTCTCTGATGATTAGTGATGAGCATTTTTTCATATATTTGCTGGCCACTTGGATGTCTTTTTTAGAAATGTTTGTTCATGTCCTTCGCCCACTTTTTAATGGGGTTGTTCTTTTGCTTGTTGATTTGTTTAAGTTTCTTATAGATTCTGGATAGCAGACCTTTGCCAAATGCATAGTTTGCAAATATTTTCTCCCATTATTATATTGTCTGTTTGCTCTGTTGATAGTTTTTCTTTCACTGTCCAAAAGCTCTTTCATTTAATGAGGTCTTATTTTTGTAATTTTTGTTTTCGTTGCAGTTGCTCTTGGCATCTTCATCATGAAATCTGTACTTAGACCTATGTCCCACATGGCATTTTCTAGGTTATATTCCGGGGTTGCATGGTTTTAGGTTCTAAGTCTTTGAAGCATCCCGAGCTGATTTTTGTGTATGGTGTAAGGAAGGGATCCGGCGTCAATCTTCTGCATACGACTAGCCACTTGTCCTAGGAACATTCACTGAACAGGGAGTTGCTTGTTTCTGTCGACGTTGCCAAAGATCATTGCGTATTTTTGTTGACTTTGTCAAACACCAGATGGCTGTAGGTGTGCAGTGTCATATCTGAGCTCTCTGTTCTGTTCCACTCCTCTATGTGTCTGTTTTTGCATCAGTACCACACTGTTTTTGTTACTGTAGCCGTGTAATAAAGTTTAGAGTCAGGTGGTGTGATGCCTCCAGCTTTGTTCTTTTAAATTAGGAATGCTTTGGCTATTTGGGCTCCTTTTTGGTTCCATATGAATTTTAGAATAGGTTTTTTTTTTTCATTCTGTAAAAAAGTACATTGGTGGTTTATAGAAATAGTGGTAAATCTATACATTAATTTGGGCAGTATGACCATTTTAATGATCTGTATTCTTCCTATTCATAAGCATGGAATGTTTTTCTATTTGTCTGGGTAGTTTCTGACTTCTTTCAGCAGTGTTTTCTAGTTCTCCTTGTGGAGATCTTTCACCTCCTCGGTTAGTGGTATTCCAATGGCTACTGTAAATGGAATTGTGCTCTTGATTTGGCTCTCAGTTGTACTATTATTGTATTATTGGTGTATGGAAATGCTGCTGATTTTATACATTGATTTTGTATCCTGAAACTTTACTAAAGTCATTTATCAGTTCTAGGAGCCTTTTGGTAGAGTTGTTAAGATTTAGGAAGGGTTACAGAGGAGTTCTTTCTCCTCAATTTTTTGGAATAGTTTCAGTAGGATTGGTATAAGCTCTTCTTTCTGTGTCTGGTAGCAATTGGCTGCAAATTCATCTGGTCCTAGGCTTTTTTTTTTTTTTTTTTTTTTGGTTGGTAGATTTCAGATTTTCAATTTCTTCTGGATTCAACCTTAGGAGGTTGTGTGTTTCCATATATGTATCCACTTACTCTAGATTTCCTAATTTATCAGCACAGAGATGTTTATACTAGTCTATAAAAATCTTTACTATTTCAGCAAAATCGGTTATAATATCATCTTTGTCATTTCTGATTGTGCTTATTTGGGACTTCTCCCTTTTTTCTTTGTTCATCTAGTTGTGATCTATCAATCTTGTTTCATCTTTCAAAGAATCTACTTTTGGTTTCATTGATCTTTTATATGGATTTTTGCATCTCAGTTTTATTCAGTTCTCTAACTGTCATTATTTCTTGCCTTCTGCTAGCTTTAGGGTTGCTCTCATCTTGTATTTCTAGCTCCTCTAGGTGTGATGTTAGGTGGTTAATTTGAGATATTTCTAACTTCCTGATTTAGGCATTTAGTGCTATAATGTTTCCTCTTTACAGTGTTTTAGCAGCATCCCAAAGATGTTAGTATGTGGTATCTCTGCTTCACAAATTTCAAATAATTTTTTAATTTCTGCTATTGCAGGGGCCAAGGGAGGGACAGCGGGGGGATGGGGGAGGTAGGGGAGGGATAACATGGGGAGAAATGCCAAATATAGGTGACAGGGGAATGGAGGCGGCAAACCACATTGCCATGTGTGTACCTGTGAAACAATCCTGCATGATCTGCACATGTACCTCAGAAACTAAAGTACAATTTAAAAATAAAAATCTGCCTTGATTTCCTTGTTTACCCAAAAGTCACATTCAGGAGCAAATTGTTTAATTTCCATATAATTGTATGATTCTGAGGTATCTTCTTGGTATAGAATTCTATCATTATTTCATCTATGTACTTACTAGCTGGATTCTTGTAAAGAGAAACTTTTCCTCCCAACTAGTTGTTTCACTCCATTTTAAGATCTTTTATATTCTTTTAAGTATATTTTCCTACATATAGGACTATTTTCTTGTCCTGTTTTTTGATGTTTAGTCATGCTCTACTTGAGTGCCTGGGAAATGTTAAATAATGCCAATAACAAGTGAGATCATCCCAATGCATAAATTATCCTCAGGCTTACATCCCTTGCTTTAGAAGCTTCATTACTTCTTTTGCTAGTATTAACTTTTAGAGCCCATTGGGGTCTCATTAAGTTATCATTTTCTTATGTTCTCTTCTGAATTGCCTATCACCAGGGAGGAGTTTGTGTTCCAAGAGAACTTGGGGTGACGAAAGAGAGAAATCATCACTTTTAGTTGCAAGTTAACTCAAGACATTTTGCAAGAATAACCATAAAATCTATTATTCTCAACTTTCATAAAATTTGACTGAAGTATTCTTAACAAGTAGGCTATACTAAAAAAATAAAAAATAAAAACATAACTGGCCATTTTTTTTTGCTGCTTGCTGAAGCACCATGCTCATGAGGGACAGGCTTGCTCCCAACAGACTAGTTAATATGAGGAAAATAGGAAACAACTCTAGAACTTCTGCACTTTGCCTCTGATGACTGTCTTTTAAAATGTCATTAAACTTGGAAAAGTAGAGAAAGATCATATATGTTTCCAGTAAAATGACTCCTTAAAAAAGATCTGACTTTTGGAAAAAAGAAATGCACATATTTGAACAACTACAATAACAAAGATCTAAAGGCAAAACAGTCAGCAAAAGACATTCACTGTAACAGTTGATTTTGCAGATCCATGAGAGGCTGCACAGAGAGCGGCTCCAGATATGGTAGGGGTAGACTTCACATGAAAAGAGAGATTTGTTTGAAAGTTGGTGCACAGAGCAAATTGAACCCCAACCTGGGTAGCTTAATGCTTACTTCCTTTCACTCCACAATAGTCTGAGATATATTCTTAGGAGAAATTAAACCAGAAAGATTTTATGAAATGTCTAGAGTTTATTTTATATACATATATACTTTAAGTTCTAGGGTACAGGTTCAGAACGCACAGGCTACCTAGGTATATACGTGCCATGGTGGTTTGCTGCAT
>PVKP010021145.1:0-39601 GCA_004027715.1 Plecturocebus donacophilus | reverse complement strand
TTAATGTTCTTTTTTTTTTTTTTTGAGATGGAGTCTTGCTCTGTCGCCCAGGCTCGAGTGTGGTGGCATGATCCTGGCTCACTGCAACCTCTGCCTTCCAGGCTCAAGTGATTCTCCTGCCTCAGCCTCCCAAGTAGCTGGGTTTACAGGTGCCTGCCACCATACCTGGCTAATTTTTGTATTTTTTAGGAAGGACAGGGTTTCACCATATTGGCCAGGCTGGTCTCAAACTCCTGATAGCAAGTGATCCACCCACCTTGGCCTCCCAAATTGCTGAGATTACAGGCATGAGCCTTGGAGCCTGGACTAAATGTTTCGTCCTAAAACTGCTTATTACAAAGAAGTCGTGGGAGGCCAGGGTGGCTGGATCACCTGAGGTCAGAAGTTCGAGACCAGCCTGACCAACATGGTGAAACCCTATCTCTACTAAAAATGCAAAAGTTAGCCAGGCGTGGTGGCGTGTGCCTGTAGTCCCAGCTACTGGGGAGGCTGAGGCAGGAGAATCACTTGAACCTGGGAGGTGGAGGCTGCAGTGAGCTGAGATCGTACCACTGCACTCCAGCCTGGGTGACAGAGCAAGACTCCATCTCAAAAAACAACAACAAAGAACAAAGTAGTTGTGGAATATCCTCCCCACACCCCTCCCTGAATAGCTACAGGGGTGGGACCCATTGGAAAAGAAATTCTGTGTTGAGCCTGGAGTGCCAGTTCCTCCTCTGTGTGTTGGGTCAACCTGGGAGATTGGAAGCCCAAATGAGCAGGGCCCCTCCTAGGTACCCCAAGATGGGTGGCACCAGGGCTGGTGCCAGGACCCCTGGAACAGATGCAGCCTGCTGATGACTTGGCCACCACCAGCCAAGGCTTCAGGCAGCCAACACCCTGTCCGCCCAGCTGCCCTGCATCCAGGACACACTGATCTCCACGCCAGCAGACCACACCCTTCTCTGGTTGAAGCCACCTCATCAGAGTCTATTCTATAAAGAGGCAATGATATGGGGACCCCTGTCCTTTCAGTGATGGACAAAGGGGCCCACTCCCACCTTCATCCTTGTCACCATCCTCTGACCCGGGCAGACCTGGGGTTAAAAGAGAGCCGTGTGACCTGAGGAAGCAGCTTCACCTTCTCCTGCCTCAGTTTCCCCAGGGTGGATTAAATAGTGGCTCCCAAAAGATGTGCCCACTTGCACCCTCAGAATGGAAACTCATTTGGAAACTGAGTTTTTGCAGATATAGTTAAAGTAAGGATGGTAAGAGGAGATCATCCTTAGTCGGGGGGGCCCTAAATCCAATGGCAAGTGACTTTATAAGAGACAGAAAGAGGTTCCCCATTGGAGAAACAAGACAATGTAAAATATAAAAACAATTTTTTTTTTTTTTTTTTTTGAGACTGTCTCACTCTTTCACCCAGGCTGGAGTGCAGTCACTTGATCTCAGCTCACTGCAACCTCTGCCTTCCAGGTTCAAGTGATTTTCCTGCCTCAGGATCCTGAATAGCTGGGATTATAGGCGCATGCCACTACATCCTGCTAATTTTTGTATTTTTAGTAGAGATGGGGTTTCACTGTGTTGGCCAGGCTGGTCTTGAACTCCTGACCTCAAGTGATCCACCCGCCTCAGCCTCCCAAAGTGCTGGGATTACAGGCATGAGCCACCGCACCCAGCCAACAATTTTTTAAAAAGAGAGAAAGGCTGGGCGAGGTGGCTCACGCCTGTCATCTCCAACACTTTGATAGGCCAAGGTAGGAGGATCATTTGAGCCCGGGAACTGGAGAAGCACCTGGGCAACATAGTGGGACCCCCATCTCTACAAAAAATTTTAAAAACAGGCAGAAAGTGGAAGACACAGAGACACAGAGAAGAAGGTGGAGATGGGTGTGGTGCAGCCACAAGCCAAGGACACCTGGAGCCCCCAGAAGCTCCAGGAAGAGGCAGGAAGGACCCTTCCCTGGAGCCCTCGGGGGAGGTTTGGCCCTGCCCCAGCCTTGACTTTGGACCTCTGCCCTCCAGAACTGACAGCAAATGTGTGCTGTTTGAAGGTATACCGTTGTGGTGATTGGTCACAGCAGCCACAGGAAACTCATCCACATGGGAAAAGAGGAAAATGCTTCGCACAGGTTTTATAAGGATGAGAAAAACTCTCGCAGAGTGCTTGGCACACAGAGTCCTGAGAAATGGCAGCTGCTCACTCAGCAAACTTGAGCCCTTGTGTGTGCCGGGAACTGGGCCCCAGGACAGGGACTTGGTCTCTCTGCAGCTCGGCCCTGCTCCAAAGCCAGCAGGCAAGGGTGCGGGCAGATAGCACTGTGGGGACAGAGGAGGATGGAGCTGAGGCTGGCTTCACTGCACAGCAAGATGAGCCCGGGTGAGGGCAGAGAAGGGGTTGTGCCAGGTAGAAGGAACCGAGTGAGCAGAGGCCTGCCTGTCAGAATTGGTGCAGGGCTCTGGCCAAAGATGGGTGCAGGAAGCAGGGCAGGGCCAGAGAAGCTGAAGAAGAGATGAGGCCGCTTCCGGGGATGGGGCTGCTGGGGGCCAGGGGCTGGGGGGGTGAAGGGGCTTGGAACACAGCAGGGGAGCCATGCATGGCCAATCAGGGGTTTCCTCGGCCTGGCAATGGGGTCTCCTGGGTGCAGCAGGTGATGTCCAGGTGGGAGGCAAAGGGGTGTGAATTCCGGCCCAGGCGGGGCGCACAGGGCCAGACTCCAGTACTGCCTGTGGGACTTGGGGTATCCTTGCACAGAGCACAGTCAAGACCTCCTCCCTGACATGGGCCCCCTGCCCATGCCTCAGTTTCCCCAGGCTTTCCCAGAGCTGTCATTGTAGCACTGTCGGAACGCAAAGCAAAGCTAAGGACCCTTCCATTGGCCTGACGCCTCCTGGGCAGCCACTCTTCAAGGGACTCTGTGCTGGGGGCCCACCCGGTGTCATTGGTGCTGGACACCAAAGACCCTGACCGCTGGAGCTACAGTACCCCCTGCACCCTGTCCCGGGGTAGCTGGGGACCATCTCAGGCCTGAGGGGAGAACAGGAGCCCCCCAACACCAGGAGCATCCCACTGCAGGGTGGGGGCCGAGCAGGGCGAGTTCCCAAACAGGCTCAGCTGGCCCTGGCCCCAGCTCCGGCTCAGCCTCCTGGCACCCAGCCTGTGAGGCCGCCCTTTGAGCTTCTGGATTAGTATTCATGCCGAGTCCCCAGCTCTGAAAGCCCTTGTTCCCTCTGGAGAACAGCCAGGGGGGCTGGGGCTGGGGGGCACTCAGTGCAAAGTCACAGCCCCAGCACATACACTGGGGCCCTTAGCCTGCTCCTCCAGGACCCCTCCCCAGCTGTTGGGGCTCCCTGTGGACTCAGCCAAGGCTGGGGGGCTGGGGGAGGGGCTGTGTGCCCATCTCTCTTTCTCTCTGTGTTTGTATCTCTGTCTGTCTGTCTTGGGGCTCTTGCTCTCTCGGTCTCTCTCTCTGTCACCATCTCCCTCCTTCCTCCATCTGCGTTTCCTACCCTCTTGTGCTGTGTGTGGTCAGGGGCCCCGGGAGAATCCCGACATGTAGCTTCTCCAATAGGGAAAGACACACACGGGCCAGGCACATGGGAGTGAATCTCCAATGACATCTCCTTGCAACTTCTGTCCCTGTCGGGGTCTGTCTTGACTCTGAGTTGCCTGCAGACCTCCCCACAGCCCTGCAGTGGGACCCCAACAACAAGAATAACAAAGGCTTGGCTGGGTGAGGTGGCTCACGCTTGTAATCCCAGCACTTTGGGAGACCAAGGCAGGCGGATCTCTCGAGCCCAGGAGTTCAGGAGCAGCCTGGGCAATATAGCAAGACCCCCCTGATCTCTACAAAAAAAAATTAAAAAATTATCTGGGCATGGTGGCATGTGCCTGTAGCTCCAGTTGTCCGGGAGGCTGAGGTGGGAGGATCACCTGAGCCTAGGGAGGTCAAGGCTGCAGTGAGCCATGACTGCACCACTGCACTCTAGCCTGGGCAAGAGTGAGACTCTGTCTCAAAAAAAGAAAAAAAAAAAAACAATAACAGAAGCTCTGTTGATGGTGCCCATGGCCAGGCACGCGCTGGCCAGGCTGACTTGGGGTTTTCAGGCCTGAGTCTCACCTAGCTCAGCCATGCCCCCTCCAGTCCCGCATCCTCAGCTCTGAAACGGGGTTCTAAGATGGACGGGATTGGCCACGAGGGGGCACCCGTGGGCAGGGACACAAACAATTGGCACTCAGGGTCCTTGAAGGTTTCTGACCCGAAGGCTGCGCTGCCTGGTGCCTGTGGGTCAGCACCGTTTTGGCGGATGCAGGGGTCCCGAAGGCCTGGTGTCTGGTGATTTGGCCAGGGCGCTCACCCGAGGCCATACCATGGACCAGAGAAACACCCTCAGAGTCCTCAGACATACCTGGCCCCAGGCTTGGCCAGCAGGGTCACCAGGGAGGCCCAGCAGCATCCATGGGGCACGCACCCTGCGAAGGAGCCACCACTGAGTACATGGGTCACACAGGGCAGGCCTGCGAGATGCGTGAGAGGCCCCATTTCTGTAACCAGCACAAGGTGGCCGAACCCCCAGCCCAGCAGCATTGCCCAAGTAGTCAGAGCTGGCCTGCAGCAGCCAAGACCTTCCTGAGCCATCACCTCTGCCTCCCACACTCCCAGAGCTGGGGTCGGGGTGAAAATGAGCAGGGAGCCCCTACTCCTTGGGGGTTTCCAGTGACCCCAGCCGCAGAGGGGACCTTGGGCAGCAAGAAACAGCCAGGGTGCCAAGGACACGCCCGGCCCCCTCTGGAGGCTTCGAAGCCTGAAGCTGCTGGGTGTCTGGGCTCCCAGGGGTGCCTGAAGAAGCCCTACAAAAGCCAGGACCTCCAGCGCCTGCTGGCTGCGCTGCACACCCACCCAGCCTGGCAGGGCTCAGGGAGCCTGTGGGGCTGGAGACGCAGGCTGGTGCCCAGAGAGCCGAGGGCCTGTTATGGGAGCTCCGGAAGCAGCCCCCTGGTGACACAACTCTGGGGGTGCCACAAGCACCCAGACCTTCTCCCTCAGCACTTCCCATCCCAGGAATCCCCATCATCCCAGCCCTACCCTCCTCCTCCAAGTGCCACTGTCACCAAGGAGTGTCTAGTCAGCCTCCAAAATAGCTTTCAACTGCCCTCCCAACCCAGGCCGGCTGCAGACTCCTTGGCTTGCACACACCCCTTACCAAGCCACTTGCCCCCAAAAGGAAGCCTTTCAAAGACCACGTCTCACCAGCGCCAGCTGTCAGCTGTGTCCCCCTGGCTCTGTCTGCCCTGGCCTTACATCCCTAGTTCCTACCTCCAGAATCCCTCTGCCTAGAAGGCACCCTGCTGTCCTGGCACCCTGCACCCCTAGCTGGGCCTCCTCCACTCAGATGAAGCCCCAGCCTCCTTCAGGGCCATGGCCCCTCGCTGCCTCTCCTGGGCTCCAGATTCTGTCCTTTCCTCCCTGGCCTCCCAGCTCTTGCCTGGGCCATGCCTTCCACCTGGACACCGGCCTGCATGCCTCTCACCCCACATTTAGGCTTCAGGCCCCACAGCCATCTCTTCCCAGGACCCTCCCGGCATGCACTTCGGCAACTCTTACACGTACCTGTTTAGCGTCGGCCTTCGCCCAGGACTGCAGGCTGGGGACGAGGGCAGCGGCCACCTCTGCCAGTCCTGTCAGCGCCTGGTGCAACGTCCAGCCCACAGTGGGCACTCAATCCAGGCGGCTGTGCTGCCGCAGGTCACAGCACCACTCAGACACCCCCCCTGCCCACACACACCCTGCACCGGCCCACGCGGCCATCACACTCAGAGCACACGCGCCCCGATGCGGCTGCACCGTTGGCACACGCACAGGCATACACACACCCACACGCACATGCACACACGCATACACGTGGCAGCACGAACGCCAGGGTGCCCCGACCTCCCGGCACGCCCTCCTGCAGCCACCTGGCCTCTGTCCCCACGCGTGTCACACACGGCCGGGCGTGCTTGCTCACACCACTGTCCCGCGATGTTGCTCCAGCTGGCGCCTGGAGCTCTATCAGGAGAGCTGCTGCTGGCTGCCTCTGCCTGCCAGTGTTTGCCAAGCGGTTTCCATGGTGACACATCTTGGCTCTGACAGGAACCAAGAAGTGTGGGGAAAAGGGTCCCCACGGGGGGGGCGAGGTGGGAGGTTTCTGCATCTTCAGGCTCCCAGCAGGCGTGGGAGGCTCCCACAAGTGCAGACACCTCCCACCCCAAGCCCATCTGGGCTTGCACCCCAAGAAAGAGGCTCTGGGATGGTCCCTCTGGGCTGCCTGGCACAGGAACTGACTCAGGTCACTCAGTCATTCAACAAACTTTCTGGAAGAGCCACTCTGTGCTGGCAGCTGGGGCTGCAATGCTGCCCAAGACATGGGCTTGCAGGAGGCTGAGTCCTGAGGCTAAACTGACATCTGGCTACCCCACTGAAGGCCCCATCTAGCAGGTTGGTTCGTGGCTCCCTAAGCACCAAGGCCCAACCACCCACATTCTCAAAGGGGGGCTCCCCTCTGTGGTAGATCAATTACAAAAGTGACCCCGATGCCCCACTCCTCCCTGAATCACCATGCCCTTTGCCCTGCGACTTTGCCCCAACTCTTATCTAGAGGTGAAGTCTACTTCCCCATCCTTCAGTCTGAGCCTGTCTTATGACTTGCTGTAGCCAATAAAAGGTGACAGCAGTGACATTGCCAGCTCTAAGCTTAGGCCTCCAGGGACATGTGTGCCTCTGCCTGCTTTCTCTGACTCCGGCTATAGCATGAGAACGAGCTGGGCTGCTTTGCTGGAAGGCAAGAGGGCGTATGGAGCCTGGGTCACCTGAGCTGAGACCATCCTGGACTAGCCAGCTCCCAGCCAAGGTCCCGGCTGCCCACAGATGTGTGAGTCAGCCCAGCCAGGACATGCCAGGCCCAACACTGAGAGCAGTACTGCCTGGCCAGCCCATAGACCCTTTAATACTAAGGAAATGTGAAGCCATGCTTTCGGGGCTGTTACCCAGCACTAACTGATACACCCTCTCTCTAGGGCTCTGGCCAGCAGCCGCCTGACCTCAGTTAGCATAGGCCAGAGGCTCTAAAAGTTCCCAGGGTTGCTGAGAACCAGGCCAAGGGGAGAGCTGGATTCCACAGGCTAACAGTGCCAGAGGGCAGCAGGGGCAGAGCTTGTGGGAGGGGTTCCCACGTCAAGCCCATGGCAGGAGTTACTGAAGCAGCAGCACGAGTTTCCACTGACTTTCTTTGCCTCGGTTCTTCCCCCTGTGAAATGGGCCAATCACCCTTTCCTGCCTCCTGAGGCCATCTGGTAAGGTAGTGTGTGTGGCAGCCAGACACAGACCTACTATGTGCCAGCCTCGGGCTGCAACCTAGGGACAGAAGCCCATCGCTGCCTTCTAGGTCCCCACAACTGAGAAGGCGGCGTCACTAATCCCAGCTTACAGACAGGAAACGGGGTGAGGATGGGTGACTTGCTGAAGGCCTGGGACGCATAGGAGCAAGTGGGAGTGGCCACAAGCCCTGGCTGGGTCTGAGCTGGTTGTCATCTTCATGTTTTTCTCCCCATAGTCATCTTTTCTGGAAATAATGTACTTCTTGAGCTAACTGCACTTACAAGGTTATGATTGGTGTATTTGCAGTCTCTTTTTTTTCTCTTTTTTTGGATTTTCACTATCTCCTGTAATGGCTATAAGCAATTTTTTTTTTTTTAATGAGACAGTCTCACTTTGTTGCCCAGGCTGGAGTGCAGTGGTGCGATCTTGGCTCACTGCAATCTCTGCCTCTTGGGTTCAAGCAATTCTTCTGCCTCAGCCTCCCCAGTAGCTAGGATTACAAGCACCCACCATCATGCCCAGCTAACTTTTGTATTTTTAGTATAGATGGGGTCTTACCATGTTGGCCAGGCTGATCTTGAACTCCTGAGCTCAAGACGTCCACCCACCTTAGCCTCCCAAAGCGCTGGGATTACAAGCGTGAGCCGCTGCACTGGGCCCTGCAGTCTCTTTTCATCAGGTACCATGGTTCAGTGTTACTGTCTAGGGGACAACTGATCCATAGAGCCCCTCCCTCTCTGAGCTCCCCCAGGCCAGAGCTGAGAGCCAGGCTCACCAGACCCCTGTGGGAGGGCCTTGTATCTGAGTCCAATTTATTTCCAGCATGAGGCCTCACAGTTAGTTGCCTGCTATCTTGTCAGCTGTTCAGTGTTCCTGGAGTGATGGCCTTTAGATATTTCACCCAGCATATTTCATTGTCTTCAGGGAAACAGCGGGTCCAGGCACCCCACCTGCTGTCACTGGGAAAGGACATGTGCCCAGCAGCAGGGCTGACATCACTGCTGCACCCCTGTGGGGCAAGCCAGTCCACGGCTGTGCTGCCTGGGAGGTGCCCTTTTGTCAGAGGGCATTTGCCAAAACCAGCAAACTTGGGTTCTCGTTCTTTGGCCTTGTGGGGTCAGGGGGCAGAAGTCGGGGCTAGTCCTCCCCAAATGGGGAGCATTATAGAAAACCCTTCCCATCTTAAGCTGAATACCTAAAGGGCTGCACTCTTAGGATAAGAATGAATTGGAATTAGCCCTGCTCCTCCCACAGGAAAGACTGCCTTGGTGCTAAGAGAAGCAAAAAGTTATTGAAAAGTTAGAGCTACAGGTCTTCTCCAGCATAGATTTGAGGCCCAGGAATGCAGTGAACTCCAAGCACTAAATGTATTTTTTGTTTTGGCATAGGGTCTCTTGTCACCCAGACTGGAGAGCAGTAGTGTGATCACAACTCACCGCAGCCTTGAACTCCTGAGTTCAAGCAATCCTTCCACCTCAGCCTCCCAAGTAGCTGGGACTTCAAGTGCATATCACCATGCCCAGCTACTTAAAAAGAAAAAAAAGTAGGCCGGGCGCAGTGGCTCATGCCTGTAATCCCAGCACTTTGGGAGGCCATGGCAGGTGGATCAACTGAGGTTAGGGGTTTGAGACCAGCCTGGCCAATAAGGTAAGACCCCATCTCTACTAAAAATACAAAAATTAGCCAGGCGTGGTGGTGTACACCTGTAATTCCAGCTACTGGAGAGGCTGAGGCATGAGAATCACTTAAACCTGGGAGGCGGAGGTTGCAGTGAGCCGAGATGGCACCGCTGTACTCCAGCCTGGGCAACGAGAGCAAAACTCTGTATCAAAAAAAAAAAAAAAGAAGAAGAAAGAAAAGTGTAGATAGAATGGGGTCTTGCTATGTTGTCCAGGCTATTCCCAAACTCCTAGTCTCAAACACTCCTCTCTTGGCCTCCCAAAGTGCTGGGATTACAGGCATGAGCCACCATGCCCAGTTCTTTAGGAGGCCAGTATATTTGGTTTGCAGTGGCCTCCACTGGGTACTGCCCCAACTTAACTCCTCCCTAGTGGACTCCACCTTCATCCTAGGCGTCAAAAAAATCTCTCAATCAACATTTTTCAAAGCCAACAAGCAGCCTGCAGTTAAAGATGACCAAGAACACAGGCAAACAAGACACCATGAGTGACCTGCACAGGCCTCAGACATGAGGACAGTCGCACACCATGCCAGACACTGGGATGGTTATGTGCTGTGACCGACAGTGGCCAGGTGGTCCTGTTGACTTGTTTCCAGGGACCCAGCCTAATCGAGTAGTGTGTGTGGCAGCTGGACACAGACCTACTGTGTCAGCCCTGGGAGGCAACCTAGGGATAGAGGCCCATCGCTGCCTTCTAGGTCCCCACAACTGAGAAGGCAGCGTCACTAATCCCAGCTTACAGACAAGAAACAGGGGAGAGGATGGGTGACTTGCCCAAGACCCTGGACAGACAGGAGCAGGTGGGCAAGTCCTGGCTGGGTCTGAGCTGGTCGTTATCTTCATGTTTTTCTCCCCATAGTCACCTGTACTTCCTGAGCTAAATGCACTTACCAGGTAATGATTGGTGTGAGTTTGCAGTCTCTTTGTATTTAATGAGGCAGAGTCTCACTGTATTGCCCAGGCTGGAATGCAGTGGTACAATCTTGGCTCACTGCAACCTCCGCCTCCTGGGTTCAAGTGATTCCCCAGAATCCTTCATAGCTGGGCAGAGCCACACAGCTAGTCTGGAAGATGGAATGTGCATGATAATGACAGGAGTAACCTCCATTCCTAGCTCATAATAACCTCTCAAAGAAGTTAGTTAAGGGAAGGCCGAGTGTGGTAGTTCACACCTGTAAATCCCAGCACTTTGGCAGAGATGAGCGGATGAACTGAGGTCAGGAGTTTGAGGCCAGCTGGCCAACATGGTGAAATTCCATCTCTACTAAAAAATACAAAAATTAGCCCAGCATGATGGCGCGCACTTGTAATCCCAGCTACTTGGGAGGCTGAGGCAGGAGACTCACTTGAACCTGGGAGGCAGAGGTTGCAGTGAGCTGAGATGCCGAGACTGCACCACTACACTCCAACCTGGGTGATACAGTGAGACTCTGTCTTAAAAAAAAAAAAAGGAAAGGGGGAAGAGAAGATGAGAGGAGAAATGAGAGAATATTTGAAAGGATACTGGCTAAGAATTTCCCAGAACTGAAAACCACTGATCCAGAGATTCAAGAATCCCAGTGAATTCCAAGCAGAATAAAAAAAAAAGAAACTCTCACCTACACATAATAGTAAAATTGCAGAAAACTAAGAACAATTCAAAAAAACATCTTAAAAGCAGCCAGAGGAAAAAGAGGTTACTATGAAAGACCAGATGCTAGACTGACAACCAAACTCCTGAACACAGCAATAAAAGTCAGGGGATGCTGGGATGTGCTGAAAAACTTCAATGTACTACAAGAAAATAACTGCCTGGCTGGATGTGGTGTGGTGGCTTATGCCTGTAATCCCAGTACTTTGGGAGGCCGAGGTGGGTGTATCACTGGAAGCCAGGCTGGTATTAAACTGACCTTATGTGATCCACTTCCTTCGGCCTCCCAAAGTGCTGGAATTATAGGCGTGAACCACTGCGCCTGGTCCCCAGGAATAACTTTAACCAAAGAGGGTACACTGAAAACTGTAAGACACTGATGAAATAAACTGAAGAGGACATAAATGAATGGAAAGATATCCCATGTTCATGAATGACAATAACTAATCTTTTAAAAATGTCCATACTACCCAAAGTGCTGTATAGCTTCAGGCAATTCCCATCAAAATTCCAATGGCATTTCCCACAGAAGTTGAAAAAACAAACCTAAAATTCATATGGAACCACAAAAGACCCCTAAGAGCCAAAGCAATTTTGAAAAAGAACAAAGCTGGTGGCATCACATTACCTGACTTCAAAGTATACTACTAAGCTATAGTAAGCAAAACAGTACAATACTGGCATAATAACAAACACACAGACCCGTGGAACAGAAAAGAGTACAGAAATAAACCCTTACATATATGATCAATTAGTCTTTGACAAGGGCACCAAGAATACACAGTGGGGTAAGGACAGTCCCTTTAAGAGGACCAACTACTCAGGAGGCTGAGGCAGGAGAATTGGTTGAACCTGGGAGGCAGAGGTTGCAATGAGCTGAGATTGAGCCATTGCACTCCAGCCTGGACAACAGGGCGAGACTCTGTCCAAAATAATAATAATAATAATAATAAAAGAGGACCAGCCTGGACAACACAGGGAGACTATCTCTACAAAAAACTTAAAAATTAGTTGAGTGTAGTGGTGAGCGCCTATAGTCCCAGCTACTTGGGAGGATGAAGCAGGTGGATGGCTTGAGCCCAGGAAGTTGAAGCTGCAGTGAGCTGTGGTCATGCTACTACACTCCAGCCTGGGCCACAGAGCAAGGCCACATCTCCCCAACAACACTAAAACACCGCTGGGTGAGGTGGCTCATGCCTATAATCTCAGCACTGTGGGAGGCCAAGGCAGGCAAATTACTTGAGCTCAGGAGTTTGAGACCAGCCTGGGCAACATGGCAAAACTTTCTCTCTACAAGAAATACCCCTGAAAAAGTAGCCAGGCATAGTGGTGTGTGCCTGTAGTCCTAGCTACTTGGGAGACTGAGGTGGGAGGATCACTTGAGTCTGGGATGCAGAGGCTATAGTGAGCCGAGACTGCAACACTGCACGTCAGCCTGGGTGACAGAGCAAGACTCTATCTAATAAATAAATAAACAAAAATAATAAAATCAATAGTGCTGGAAAAACTGGATATCCACATGTGAATGAATGAAACTAGACCCTTGTCTCAGACTATTATTATTAAATTAACTCAAAATGGACTAAAGACTTCAATGCCATTTATTTTGAGTAGGAAATCAGTCATTTCTTTAATACATCAAAATGTGGGATTTCTCGACCTTGCTTCTCTCCTGGTCCTGGCTTCCCTGGAGGATTCCTCAGCCAGCTGGGCTGGGCTGGAGCCCTGGGGATAGCAGCGTCCCACAGAAGGATGAGGCGCCGCCTCCCTCGGTCCTGGGCCCCAGTGGCAAACTCCAGCTCTCCTCAGTAGCAGTCGGCCTCATCCCCCTGCAGGAAGCCCCCCGTGGCCAGCATGTCCTGCAGGAGGGACTGGGGGCTCTTTTCCACGTGGTCACTGCTCTCGGCCAGCGTGCTCTGCAGGCCCTCCAGGTCTAGGGACCTCAGCATGGCCAGCACGGCCTCAGGCTCCTGGTCCTCTTGGAGCTGGGTCTGCTCACCTGCCTGCCACCTCCATAGGACAACCTCCACAGAGTCGGTGTTGGGGCTGGCCTCCTCCACAGAGTCGGTATTGGGGCTGGCCTCCCGCAAGCTGTTGTATGAAGCAATCTTGTCCCTCAGGAAGAGGAGGAGGTCACAGGACTTCTGAGCCACAGGGCGGTCGCAGTCAAACAAGGCACGAAAGGCGAAGTCAAAGAGCCCCACGTGGCAAAGAGCCCTCAGTGTCTCAGCGAGTGGCCAGGCTGGGGCCGCCTCGGGTAGGGCCACAGTGTAGGGGCAGTGGGTGCGCGATGGCCCCAATGTCTGGCCCAGGAACACCAGAGCGAGCTCCAGGCCCTGGACACGGACCTCCCAGTCTAGGTCCCGGCTCGCCACCTGCAGCACAGTGGCCACAAATTGCTCTGTGTCCCGGGCAACATCAGCATGGCTGTCCCGTAGCCACTCGGTGAAGACCTGCATAACTGCCCTCCGTGGGAAGCCCTCCGAGTCTGTGGAGAGGATGCGCAGGAGCTCCAGGAGCAGGCTCTGGGGGACAGAGGGTGGGTGAGGATGGTCAGTGGGGCGGCAGGAGCGGGGATTCCACAACAGGACCCCGGGTGCATTAGGGCAGCCGGCCTCAGCCATGCAGCCTAGGGCCACACCCCACCGTGGCACCTTCCTGTGCTGAGCTGTGAGCACACTGCCCTCCAATCCTTAGTTTACCCATCTGCCAAATGGAGGTAACCATGTCTAAGTGGAGGGGTGCTGGGGAGACAGAAGGCAAAGAATACAGGGCCCCATGCCCAGCAGAGCCCCAGGGCCTCAGCAGTAGCTCCCACAGGTGCTGGCCACAGCAGCAGCTGCTCCCACGCTAGATGCTGGCCACTCGCCCACCCACAAGCAGACAAGCACACACGATGGCCAGAAGGGCGCTGCTGGCCAAAGAACCCACTGCCTCCTACCTGCTGGGCCTCTGTGTGCTTGGGGCTGGCGGGGGTTGCCAGCCGAGGAACCCACCACTTCCTACCTGCCGGGCCACTGAATGCTGGGGGCTGGTAGGGGCGTATAGGCCCCGGCTAGAGAGCTGCCCTGTGGCGGTCACTGCACTCGCTCGGACATAACTCTCAGGGTCCTGGAGGAGCTGCCAGGCCAGCTCAGGTACTTCTGAAGCCAGGAGAGTGCATCTGAAGTTGGCCTCTCCTAGGGGTTGAAGTGGCCACATGCGGCTGTGACCAAGGACCCAGCCTCATGGCCTCAGCCTCGGCCTCCACCCCCTACGCAGCTATGACCGAGGGCTGAGCCTCTAAGTCTCAGCCTCTGCCTCCACCCCCCACACAGCTGTGACCGAGGGCCCAGCCTCAAGGCCTCAGCCTCTGCCCCACAGTGGGTAGCCCATGTGGCCCAGGTTTTTAGAGCCAGCAAGAGGCTGCCAGTAAACCCCCAACAGGCGGGGAAGGCAGCCCTTCCACCTGCCAGCACTCACCTCCCCAGTGCCTGCTCAGCTGGGTCAGGAACTCCAGGGCAGAGTCCCTCACCTCCCAGCAGGGGCTGCACAGGCGTTTCTGCAGCACAAGGAACAGCTCTGAAGTGGGAAGGGGCGGGTCAGGGCGACCTTAGGGCCAGGCTCACACTGCCCTCGGTGCCAGCCGAGCCTTCCCACCCAGCCCCTGCTGCCTCCCACCCCTGTGACTCCAGCTCTATTCACCCCTGCAAGGGGCGGGTTACCTCTGAGGAACTTCGGGATGTGGGGGCCGAGATCAGAGCAGCTGGGGGTCTTGGGTGAGCTCAGGAGCCACCTGAACGTGGCCTGGAAGGCCTTCTTCAGAACCTGGAGCAGACAGGGTGGGCTGTAGGGCCACAAGAGGCAGAGGGGCAAGTTGTTTGCCTGCCCTCCTTGCCTGTGCCACCCCGGCTCCAGGGACAGATGGGGACAGGAGGTGGAGGAAGAAGGGAACACTGGGTTTCCTTTTTCCCTTAGAGACAGGGTCTCACTGCGTCGCCCAGGCTAGACTACAGTGCAGCAATCACAGCTCACTGCGGCCTCCACCTCCTGGGCTCAAACAGTCCTCCTGCCTCAGTCTCATGAGTAGATGGGGCTTGAGGCACACATCACCACACCTGGCTAATTTTTGCAATCAAATGCTCTACCCTTGAACTATACCCCCTAGGCTAATTTTTGTATTTTTTTGTAGGGATGGGATCTTGCTGTATTGCCCAGGCTGGACTCAAGTTCCTGGGCTCCACTGATCCTCTCACCTCAGCCTCCCAAAGTCCTGTAATCACAGCTGTGAGCCCTGCGCCCCTCCTGGGCTGATTTTAATAAAGCAGAATCCACTGCAGAACTGGCTTCCCAGACTGTGAGCAGGAGGAGGTGGCAGCCCTCACCAGGAGACCTACCACCCAGGCAGTGGGATTTCTGAATTAAAACATGACCAATTATCCAGGGCACTTTTCCTTAAGATCCCAAGAAGCCCCAGGGCCTTCCTCCAAAGTTGCCCACTGTCTGCTCAGCGGCAGGTGGTACAAGGTCTGTGTCTGCCAGGGCCCAGCTCCTCAAGGGGCTGTGCAGTGGGCATGTTCATAAGTGGCACTTAGGAGGGCCTGGAGCCCACACCCAGGGCCGTCCTGGTGCCCCTTCATTTCCCTTGTCCAGAATTCCCTGTAGGCCACTGGCCAGTGCCCCTTCTCCCCACAGCCCACACACCCCTGCGCACTAATGAATCTACACCAACAAAAGGCCCTGGGCCCAACACATGCAGCCACCTGCGTCTTGAAGCTCTTTGAGCAGAGACTCAGTGGCCCTGTGTGAGGGCTCCGTCCCCAGAGGCCTCCATGGGGCCGGGGCAGAGTTGGGGGTGGATCCCACTGCCTCTGCCTCCCTCCTCTCCTCACTCCCTATCCCCATCGCTGTACCGTGGGGCTGGAGCCAGGGCTCTTGAGGCACTCCAGGAGGACAGCAAGCGCCTGCGTCACCAGCTCCTGGGGGCCTGAGACAGACGTGAACGGATAAACCACCCCACCCCCATCCCAGGACCCTCCCTGTCAACTTGGGGAAGAACAGGACAAGGCCTCATCTGCCAGCTGAAACCTCCTGCATGGCCCCTGCACCCCCAGCCCCCACCTCAGAGAAGAAACATAGGGAAACGGCAGCTCCCGGTCGCCTCCGAGCAGAAAGAAAGTTGGGGGCTCGGGGCTCGCCCAACGCCAAAGCTATGCAGGACACACTCACTTGTCCCCTGTGACAGTGTCCCCAGGAAGTCAAGAGCTGCTCGTTGGACCCGGACGCAGCCTGCCAGGGTCCCACAGAGGTGGCCCCCCACACTGGAGATGGGAGCAGCTGAGCCATCGCAGAGCCGCAGTACAGTCACTGTAGCACCGAGCAGGGGCGCCTGGGGCCACGGTGAGGGGCGCTGGGGCTGTGAGTGAGGAAGGCATCAGCCAAGGTTGCGGTCCCACTGCCAGTGTGGATGCAGGGGTATTGGAGCTTCAAGGCACATGGGGTGGGGGACATTAGCCATGGTTGCAGTCCCACTGCTGGTGTGGATGCTGCCAGGCTGCATGAGGGCCAGGCCACACCTACCAGCATCTGCAGCTCCTCTAAGTGAGCCAGGGTGCGGCACAGGAGGCCTGCGCAGGAAGACTTGGAGGCCAGGAGAGTGTCCACTGTCATGGCGTCATCTGCCATCCCATCCAGCAAGCCTGGGGGCCAAGACGGGAAGAACTCTGAGAGGGCACTTCAGCCACCCCATGGTCACCAACCACTCCATGGTCACCACCCACGGCAGAGGCCAGGACCTGGGTGCAGAGCAGTGGCTCACCAGGGGTGATGGCCACCGCTCTGGTCCCCTTTGCTCTTAGTGGGAGGCCTGGGTGTGATTAAAATGGGGCGATGAGCCTGGTACCTCCCTCCATCTCCCTTCCCCCAACCACAGGGACCCAGATTCCACCCTCCCAGCCAATTATGAGCAGTGTACCTGGGGGCCCAGGGGCCTGAACTGTGGCATTCAGGACACAGGCCAGGGGCTGGAGGAGGACGTGGAAGGCCTGGGTTCTCAATACCTGTGGACTGGAGACAAACATGATGAGTGCTGCTTCCCTGGCCACGAGGCAAGCTGGCCGTGCTCCTAACATCCCCAACAAGCCTGGGGCAAATCAGCCAGGGGGTTGGGACACACCAGAGAAAGTTTCTAGGCAAGCCACTGGCCAGGGGACACCATAGGACAGAGTGGAGGAGGGGACAGGCCTGACAAAAGAGATGGGCCTGACACTCCTGATGTCCTTAGGAGTAGACAATAAGGGGCGTCCAGGAAGGCCTGGCCATGTGCCCAGAGGAGCAGTGTCTGCTCAGGGGGACAGAGATGGGGCACCCCCAGCCTGCCAGGTGTCACCAGGTACGCACAGCATCCACTCTGTGGGAGGGACCTGCCCTCGGGTCTGGGCCCAGGCGGGGGCAGTGCCTGCTCAGGGGGTCAGGGACGGGCACCCTCAGCCTCCCAGTGTCCCCAGGTGTGTACAGCGTCCTCTCTGTGGGAAGGACCTGCCCTTGAGTCTGGGGCCGGTGGGGGCAGTGCCCACATAGTGCATTCCGCCAGGGCCTGGCCTGCTGCTCCATCCTCCTCCGGTCCACTCTCTCCTAAGCATTTGGAGACCCCAGAGTGCAGAGCTGGGCTCTCACTGTACCCGAGCCCTTGGGACAGCAGGTCCTGAAGTCACCTCCACCCCTAATGTGAGCCCACCTAGAAGCCTGGCAGGCCATCCATAGCCTTCCCACCTGTCCTGACCCCAGGCTCTGCTGTTCCAGTGCCCCTAGGCCCACCCGAATGGTGTGCATGCTGGGGAGCTCCAGCACCCCCAACCAAGGCCGTGGTGGGGGCAGGTGGGAGGGCAGCAGAGCGCAGGATGGGGACAGGACCATCCTGCTCTGAGTAGAGCACCTCCGCCATCCTTCTCACCTCTGGGGATCTCACAGAGCTTTAGTCTGAAACAATTATTCTGTCACTAAAGATCCTACAGAAGCCACCTGCCTGTACGGCTGCCACGCATAACTCATGCACGGCCCAGTCATGCCCCACATGGCTGCTGCTACACGCAACCCACACACAGCTCAGTCACCCTACACAGCCTCCACGCATAACTCATGCATGGCCCAGTCACGTCTCGCACAGCCGCCACAAGTTACCCATGCACAGCCCAGTCATGCCCTGCACAGCTGCCACACATAACCTACACAGCCCAGTAATGCCCCACATGGCCGCCTGACTGTCCCTGGTGTCTGGAACTCCCCTGCATGAGGGCCACGCTCTCAACCTCCCTGCGTACCCCGGCTCCCAGCACCCGCCTTGGCATGAAATGCACCCCAGCCCATACCAGTGCTCGAGCTTCAGGATCCCCAGAGCCAGGGGTCCCACATGGGTGGGGCCGAGGCAGCTCAGAGCCTGTGCCACCATCTCCCACAGGCTGCCGCCAGAAGAACCAAACACAGGAGAACTGGAGGGAGACCCCAGAGAGAGAAATTATTCCCCCAGCCCCCAAAACCCCATTCAAGGCCTGGCTGACTAGAATGGCTCTGGGGCTGGAGGAGCCCAGCCCAAAACAGGCCTTTCCCCATGAGGGTGTCAGGGTCAGCTGGGTGTCCCTTCACTGAAGGCTGCGTCCTCAGGGAGTCTCTGGCAGCCAATGGGACATGCCTGAGCATCATCTGAGGAAAACAATTGCCCACCCAGGCCCCCCAGCTGCATCCCGGGGGCCTGACCGAGCCACACAGAGAAGCAGGTCCACGAGCGAGTGTGCAGCGGGGATGGGGTCTCTCTCAAGCAGACAGGCCACACGGGCACTCAGCCGCACCCACAGAGCTTCCGTCCAGGGGCTCTGGCAGCGCCCAAAGGTTGTGGTCAGGACGTTCAGGGCCTGAGTGACCTTGGGAGTGGCTGTTGAGCACAAGGACTCTTCAACGTGACCCATGATCTTCTGGGCACACGCAGGCCAGTCATCCCCCTGCAGGCAGGGCTGCTCCTTGGCTCCACCTCGCATGGACAGAGCCAGGATGTGCACCAGGAGCTGACTGGCTGCCGAGGCCACAAACAGGCTGGAGTCTCCCTGCAGGGAGAAGATGATGTCGACCGCACCTGGGCAGGGGGCAGGGGAAGAGAGGAAAAGCGGGGAGGCAGACAGCAACCTTAATCCAAGGCTCCAGGGCCTTGGGGAAGATGCAAACAGCAGAGGGCACCCCAAGATGCCCCCGAGTACCCCTGAACCCAAAAGCAAAAGAGAACAGGAACTGAAGCTCCCTGGAGACAAGCACCTCCTCTCCCCGAGTGTTAAACTCACACAGCTGTGATGCTTTCCAATTTGTTTTATTTATTTTGAGACAGAATCACCCAGGCCGGAGTGCAATGACGCAATCTTGGCTCACTGCAATTTCTGCCTCCCAGGTTCAGGTGATTCTCCCACCCCATCTCCCATCCCACCTCAGCCTCCCAAGCAGCTGGGACTAGACACCTGCCGTTACGCCTGGCTAAATTTTGTAGAGACAGGGTTTCACCATATTGGCCAGGCTGGTCTTGAACTCCTGACCTCAGGGGATCCATCTACCTCAGCCTCCCAAAGTGCTGGGATTACAGGCATGAGCCACCATGCCCAGCTTTGTTTCATGTTTTTTGAGACATGGTCTTTCTCTGTTGCCTAGGCTGGAGTACAGTGGCTCAATCACTGATCACTGCAGCCTCAACCCCCGGGCTCAAGCAATCCTCCTGCTTCAGCCTCTCAAGTATTTAGGACTATAGGTGTGCACCACCACGTCTGGCTCCCAAATAGCTTCAAAAATTGAGTCCTCACGACTGACCTGTAAGTGGCTGAGGAAGCCACTCTGGCTCCTGGGGCCTGACCTACAAACCAGAGGACACTGACACCCCTACTGTCACTCGCATTCATCCCAACAATCTTGTGACATAACACAGATAGGATGCCCAGGTTCAGCAAGCTGTAGTGACTCTCCTGGGTCACACAGCATCAGGCAGGACAAGAGATAGGGCAGGGTGTGGGCATACTCACCGTGGTCGGCCAGGAAGTGCAGGGCACTAGGGTGCTGTGCCAGGGAGCGCAGGCCCTGGATCCAGCCACTGCGCACAGTAGGCACGGCCCAGGCTGCTTGGCCAAGGGGTCCTGTCTCCCCAAAGAGCTCTGGTAGCAGCTCCCCCTGCTGGGAAGCAAAAAAAGAGGCAGGGAGACCTGGCAGGTTTCCAGGGATGTGGAGTAGAGTAGAGATGGGTTTTCAGTTTTCCAGGGCTGGTGGAGGCACTTTTGGAGGACACTTTTTTGTGACGGTCTCACTCTGTTTCTCAGGCTGGAGTGCAGTGGTGTGATATCCGCTCACTGCAACCTCCGTCTCCTGGGTTCAAGCAATTCTCTTGTCTCAGCCTCCTGAGTAGCTGGGATTACAGGCGCCCACCATGCTCAGCTAATTTTTGCATTTTTGGTAGAGACGAGGTTTCACCATGTTAGCCAGGCTGGTCTCAAACTCCTGACCTCAGGTGATCCGCCCACCTTGGCCTCCCCAAGTGCTGGGATTACAGGCATGAGCTACCGTGCCTGCCTGGAGGACACTTTCATACTAGCTGCTGACAGACAAGGGCCCCCGTATTCACTGGATGGCAGTGGCCTAGGGTGTCTTAGAAAGTCTGTCCTGCAGCAAGATGGTGCCTGGCTGGGCAGCTAGGGAGCCTGTAGGTGCTAAATTGGAGGGCACCATGAATGGCAACCTAATGGTACTGGATGTGCCTACGGGCAACCTGGCAAGGGCCTGTGGGGCACCAAGAGAAGCTATCATGCTAGATGGGCAAGGGCCCTGAAGCTCACACCAGACATCACCTGACAGACTCAGAGGTGCCTGTCTGGGGCACTTGAAGCTGAAAGACACAACTCTGGAGGGCTCTCCGAGCTCCCATGCCTTGTTGCTGTCCAGAAATTCTTGGCTGAGTGCAGTGGCTCATGCCTGTATCCCAGCACTCTGGGAGGCCGAGGTAGGAGGATCACTTGAGGCCAGGAGTTTATGACCAGCCTGGCCAACATGGTGAAACCCCGTCTCTACTAAAAATATAAAAATTAGCTGGGCGTGGTGGAACATGTCTGTAATCCCAGATACTCAGGAGGCTGAGGTAGGAGAACTCTTTGAACCTGGGAGGCAGAGGTTGCAGTGAGCTGAGATTGCACCACTGCACTCCAACCTGGGCGACAGAGCGAGACTCCATCTCAAAATAATAATCATAATAAAAGTATATAAAATTAGTTATTTTTTTTTTTTTAAAAGACTTTCTCTCCTCGTTAGTATAGTGGTGAGAATCCTTGCCAAAAGAAAAAAAAAGATATTCTCATTAGTCATTCATTCATTTGCAGGCTGGGTAGCTGGAGGTGCAGAATGTGCAGTTTTGTTTGGTCCTCACGACAACCCCATGGCACAGCTGTGACTCCTGTCTCCATCCTAAGAAGAAACTGAAGCTTGCGGCCACAGGCAAGGTCAGCTAGCAGGTCAGAGCCAGGAGCCAATCCCAGTCATCTTATTCCAGAAAACTTCAACTCCTTAGCCCCAGCATCACTCCGGCTGAATTTTTCAAAGGGGGCTACAGTCAGGGAGTAAAAAGTGTGCAGTTCTAGTGAGGACACAGGGTCAGGACAAGGCCACTGGGACTTGGGATAGTGATGACTACAAACACCCCACCTGGCTGCGAGAGGAGACGGCTGCCCACCTCTCCATGGGACACTCAGATGGGAGGCCCCAGGCTCACCTGAAGATACTGGAAGCAGTTTTCCTGGGCTGCAAAGATTCCTGCCAGGCGGAGTGAGAAGGAGAGGATACCAGGACTCAGGTCTTGGAGTTTCAGCACGTGAGACAGCAGCTCCACCAGGCAGGGGTGCTCCTGCAGCAGTAGGAGACTGGACTCTGTGGGAACAGGCCCAGCCCAGGGGTCACCAGGGGCACAGCACCATACGTGCCCCTGGGCAACCGCTCTTCTCCTAGGAATTCCCAGACCCTTTTCTTGCAGGGTGTTAGATTTAGGGATCCAACTGGGAAAAAATATTTGCAACAAATATGGCAAATGACTCATAATTTTAATTCAATAAGGGCAGGAAAACTAGAAAGCTGACACCTTACCAACAGGTGAAAGATAGAACTAGAAACACAAATAACCAAAGATGCTAAAAAAAATATTCTGTCTCACTGATCATGAGAAGTAAATGTAAATTAAAGTGAAAGACCAGGCCAAGTGTGGCGGTTCATGCCTGTAATCCCAGCGCTTAACAAGACTGAGATGGGTGGTCACTTGAGCTCAGGAGTTCGAGACCAGCCTGGCCAACATGGCGAAACCCTATCTCTACTAAAAATACAAAACATTAGCTGAGCATGGTGACTCACATCTGTAATTCCAACACTTTAGGAGGCCAAGGTGGGAGGATCACTTGAGCTCAGGAGTTCAAGACCAGCCTGGCCAACGGAGTAGAGACAAGCAGAGACAGAAGCCCTGTCTCTACTTAAAATACAAAATATTAGCCAGGTGTGGTAGCTCATGCCAATAGCCCCAGCTAATTGGGAGGCTGAGGTAGGAGAATCCCTTGAACCTGAGAGGCAGAGGTTGCAGTGAGCCAAGACCACATCATTGCATACTCCAGCCTGGGCAACAGAACGAGACTCCATCTCAATAAAACAAAGAAAACAAAAAGTGAAAGAGTATTTTCACCTCTTTAATACTTTTCCTTAAACAGAGAATGCTCTGTGCAAGGAGATATAATGGAACAAGCATTCCTCTGCAGACCTGGCATCCTACATTTCTATACCTAGCTATGCTATCACTCAAAAGCACCAGAGGGAGAAAAAGACATTTTGAGGCAAAGGCTGGAAGAATTTCCCAGTGAGAGGCCCTTGTGGAAAGAATGTGGTTCAGTAAGGAGGTTAGTAAGGAGCATGCAGAGAAAGAGAACCAGGCCAGGACCCAAAAAGCACTGAGTCTACCTGAATAAGCACTGCAGGCTGGGTGAAGTCATCGTGCCTGTAGTCTTAGCATGTTGGGAGGCCAAGGCAGGAGGATTGCTTGAGCCCAGGAGTTCAAGACCAGCCTGGGTAACATAGCAAGACCCTGTCTCTACAAAAAATAGTAAATAAAAAAAAAGCCTGACGCACATCTGTAGTCCCAGTTACTCATGAGGTAGAAACGGGAGGATTGCTTGAGCCCTGGAGTTCAAGGCTGCAGTGAGCTATGATTGTACTCCACACTAGTTGACAGACAGAGGCCTTATCTCTAAGGAAAAAAACAAAAAGGGCTGGGCACGGTGGCTCATGCCAGTAATCCCAGCATTTTGGGAGACTGAGGCGGGTGGATCGCGAGGTTAAGAGTTCAAGACCAGCTTGACCAACAGGGTGAAACCCCATCTCTACAAAAAAAAAAAAAAAAAATACAAAAATTAGCTGGGCTTCGTGATGTATGTCTGTAATCCCAGCTAGCTGGGAGGCTGAGCTGAAGAATCGCTTGAACCCAGGAGGCAGAGGTTGCAGTGAGCCAAGATGACACCACTGCACTCTGGCCTGGCTGACAGAGCAAGACTCTGTCTTGGGGGAAAAAAAACAAACAACCCCATTGAGTTCAGAAGCTAAAAAATCATTGCTGAAGGGTTTTGAAACAAAACAGAATTAAAATACTAAGCAACTAAACAACAATAACAGAAGGTTGTGATGGCCTGAAGTTAAAGTGCTCTGAGATCCTTCAGTTGTCTGGATAGAGGACAGAGAGTCTAACTAACTTCAGACTTTTAAAAAAATCTAGTTCTCATGTTATAAATGTAAGGGTAGCCACTGAAGAACATAAACAAGCCTGTAGTCCCAGCATCTTGAGAGGGAGAGATGGGCAGATAGCCTGAGCCCAGGAGTTCAAGACCAGCCTGGGTAACATAGGAAGATCCCATCTCTATAAAAATTCCCTGAGCATGGTGGCGCACATCTGTAGTCCCAGCTACATTGGAAGCTGAGATGGGAAGATCACCTGAGCCCAGGAGGTCAAGGCTGGAGTAAGCCATGATTGCACCATTGCATGCCAGCCTGGACAACAGAGTGAGACCTTATCTAAAATAAATAAATAAATAAATAGAACGTATAACTTGAAAAAAAAAAAAAGAGAGAATGTATAACTTCAAAACCAGAAGAGGAAAGCTTTATCAATCTAATAATCTGATGTAAGGCAGAAAAGGAGGATAAAGGCACAAAGATAAGGCACAGGAAATTAAAAAATACAAAAGAATTCAAATCTAACAGAGGCCTAAACAAATTAAAGAGATCAAACTTATCTATTAAAAGAAAGAGTTGCTGAGATTAAACACTAAAAATGAGAAATGCAGTGTTTCTAAGAAGCAATAAAGTGTGATGATGGGAAAGGCTGGGAGCAGGGGAGAAAAAGACACAGTAGGCAAATTCTAACTCTAAAGAAGCTGGTGTAGCAACAGTAATATCAGACAAAATGGACTGCAGAGCAAAAAGCAGTATTCATGCAAAAGAAAGTTCACTGATCACAGAGAGAAACTCCAGAAAGACACAACTTTCCTACATCTATTTGTGCCTAACCTAATTTCAAAACATGAAAAGTAGCCTGGGCAACATGGTGAAACCCTGTCTCCGCAAAAACACACAAAAAATTAGCTGGGTGTGGTGGTGTGTGCCTGTAGTCCCAGCTATCCAGGAGGCTGGGGTGGGAGGATCATTTGAGCCCAGGAGGTTAAGGCTAGAGTGAGTTATCATCACGCCACTGCACCCTAGCCTGGGTGACAGAATGAGATCCTGTCTCAAAATTAAAAAAAAAAAATGCCAGGCACAGTGGCTCACACCTGTAATCCCAGCATTTTAGGAAGCCAAGGAGGACAGATTACTTGAGCCCAGGAGTTTAAGACGAGCCTGGGCAACACTGTGAAACCCCGCCACTACAAAAAATACAAAAAATTAGCCAGGCATGAGGGCCGGCTCCTGTAGTTCCAGCTACTAGGGAGGGTGAGGTGGGAGAATCATTTGAGCTCAAGAAGTTGAGGCTGTAGTGAGCCGAGATCACACCACTGCACTCCAGCCTGGACGACAGAGTAAGACTCTGTCTCAAAAAAAAAAAAAAAAATTTGTAAAGCAAAAAAAGTATTCATTTCAAAGAAAAACTGTTGAATCCATGATCCTGGTGTAAGCTTTTTACATACCTCTCAGAAACAAACAAACAAATTAGCAATAACATAGCAGGTTTGAATAATGAACAAGTATGGAAACTTGATACATAATTTGCATAGCATGCAATTCACCCATTTAACATGTACCAGATCCTTTTGTAGTTTGCAAGTGTGATCATTTTTTTTTTTTTGAGACCAAGTCTTGCTCTGTCGTCCAGGCTGGAGTGCAGTGGCTGGATCTCAACTCACTGCAACCTCTGCCTTCCAAGTTCAAATGATTCTCCTACCTCAGCCTCCTGAGTACCTGGGATTACAGGCAGAAATCCTGTAAGAGTGGAAACTACACTCTTTCCATCAAGCCCAAGGCAGGAGAAATGACAGAGGCTGGGAGGGAGGAGGAAACAGAGATTCACTGCATATCAGGACTCAGTTTCTCTAGGGGGAACAAAATTAGATTGTGCTGATGATTTCACAGCCCTGTAAATTTACTGAGAACTGTATTTATTATTTTGTCCTTTTCTCATGTCAGACAGGTCATGTGCCGACCTCATACCATGGTTCCATGGTGCCACATCTCACACGTGCGCCTAAACACACAATTATCATGCTTAGGCTGGGTGCGGTGGCTCTCCCTTATAATTCCAACACTTTGGGAGGCCATTGTGGGCAGATCACCTGAAGTCAGGAGTTTGAGACCGGCCTGGCCAATGTGGTGAAATTCCATCTCTACTAAAAATACAAAAATTAGCCAGGTATGGTGGCATGTGCCTGCAATCCCAGGTACTCAGGAGGCTGAGGCAGAGAACTGTTTGAACCTGAGGCAGAGGCTGCAGTGAGCCGAGATCGTGCCACTGCACTCCAGCCTGCGCAACAGAGCAAGATTTGGTCCCAAAAAAAAAAAAAAAAAAAAGGTTATCACATTTACAAGGGATTTGGTACATGTTAAATGGGTGAATTGCATGGTATGCAAATTATAACTCAATAAAGCTAATGAAAAATACTTCTTAAAATTTGACTACAGGCAGGGCATGGTGGTTGGCTTCTGTGATCCCAGCACTTTGGGAAGCCAAGGGAGGAAGGTTGCTTGAGCCCAGGAATTCCAGACCAGCCTAGGCAAGATGGTGAGACCTCATCTCTATGGGGAAAAAAAAAAAATAGCTGGGCATGGTACACACCTGTGATCCCAGCAACTTGAGAGAATAAGGCAGGTGGATTGCTTGAGCCCAGGAGATCGAAACTGCTACAGTGAGCTGTGTTCATGCCACTGCACTCCATCCTGAGTAACAGGGAAAAACCCTGGCTCAAAAAAAAAAAAAAAAAAGAAAAAGAAAAAGAAAAACAAAATAAAGAAAAATAAAACTGACTACAAACTAGTCCAGAAGGTAATTGAAGACCTTCAAATACCAAAACATCAAAATCTACAGTGAAATCTCTAGAACATTAACAAAATTTGCCTGGGTCCTATGTTTCAGTAAAAGTTTCAACAGCTATAAAGATTCAAAACATAGATTATATTTTCTAACCTCCATAAAATAAATTAAAAATCAATAATAAAAATACTGGAAATATCAAAATAGTTTCATATTTTGAAACTAAAAGGTACTCTTTTAAATAACTTGTGGGTGAACAAAAATCCTAATGAAAACCATGAAATACTTAGAACTAAATTACAACTCAAATACTGCATAGTAAAACTTGTAAAATGTAGCTAAAGTCATACTTTTAGAGAAATTTATAGTAATATATAAAATATAAATATATACATAGATTTTTTTTTTTTTTGAGACAGAGTCTCATTCCATTGCCCAGGCTGGAGTGTAATGGTACAATTTCAGCTCACTGCAACCTCCACCTCCTGGGTTCAAGTGATTCTCCTGCCTCAGCCTCCGGAGTAGCTGGGATTACAGGCATGGACCACCACGTCTGGCTAATTTTTGTATTTTTAGTAGAGACAGGGTTTCATCAAGTTAGCCAGGCTGGTCTCCAACTCCAACACCTCAACCTCCCAAAGTGCTGGGATTACAGGCATGAACCACGAAGTCTGGCCTTAAATGTATATATTAGAAAACAAGGTTGCATGGCAGCAGGCAAGAAAATGTAAGGGAAAACAAACAAACAAACAAGGAAGATTGAGATATTTAGCTCAAAAGAAGGTAAAAGGCACTTTGGGAAGCAGAGGCAGGTGTTTGAGAACAGTGTTGTCAATATAGTGAGACTAAAAAAAGTGAAAGGACAGGGTAAAACAAAAAAAAGGAAGTAAAGAATAGCAGAAATTCACAACATGTGATCTATCCCAACACAGTTATCAACTATGAGAACAAACATTTAAATTCAAGAATATTTATGTAAAAGGAAAGCCATTATGACACTACTTTTTTTGAGTCTCACTCTGTCACCCAAGCTGGAGTGCAGTGGTGCAATCTCACTAATTTCAGCTTACTGCAGCCTCCGCCTCCTGGGTTCAAGTGATTCTCCAGCCTCAGTGTCTGAGTAGCTGGGATTAAAGGCACATACCACCATGCTGGGCTAATTTTTGTTTTTGTTTTGTTCTTTTTGAGAAGGAGTCTCACTCTTTTGCCCAGGCTGGAGTGCAGTGGTGCGATCTCCACTCACTGCAACCTCTGCCTCCCAGGTTCAAGCAATTATCCTGCCTCAGCCTCAGAATAGCTCGGATTAAAAGGTGTGAGCCACCATACCTGGCTAATTTTTGCTTTTTGAGGTTTTTTTGAGATGGAGTCTTGCTCTGTCACCCAGGCTGGAGTGCAGTGGTGTGATCTCACTAATCTCAGCTCACTGCAGCCTCCGCCTCCTGGGTTCAAGCGATTCTCCTGCCTCGGTCTCCAAGTAGCTGAGATTAAAGGCATACACCACCATGCCCAGCTCATTTTTGTTTTTGTTTCGTTCTTTTTGAGAAGGAGCCTCACTCTGTCACCCAGGCTGCAGTGCAGTGGTGCAATCTCGGCTCACTGTAACCTCTGCCTCCTGGGTTCAAGCAATTTTCCTCTCAGCCTCTTGAGTAGCTACGATTATGGAGCTATGTTGTCCAGGCTGGTCACACCAGGCTAATTTTTGTGTTTTTAGTAAAGACAAGGTCTCACCATGTTGGTCAGGCTGGTCTCAAACTCCTGACCTTGAGTGATCTGCCCACCTCAGCCTCCCAAAGTGCTGGGATTAGGTGTGAGCCATCTCACCCTGTCTATGACACTACTTAAAATGACAAAAAAGGAGAAAGAGAGGCTGGGTACAGTAGCTCATGCCTGTAATCCCAGCACTTTGGGAGGCTAAGGCGGGTGGAGCATGAGGTTAGGAGTTCAAGACCAGCCTGGCCAAGATGGTGAAACCCCATCTCTACTAAAAATACAAAAATTAGTTGGGCATGGTGGCACGTGCCTGTAATGTCAGCTACTCAGGAGGCTGAGGCAGGGAATTGCTTGAACCTGGGAGGCGGAGGTTGTAGTGAGCCGAGATCATGCCACTGCACTCCAGCCTGGGTGACAGAGCAAGACTCTGTCTCAAAAAAAAAAAAGAAAGAAACATTAAGCATCTAATAATAACAGTGGAGTGATTAAATGAATTATGGTCCATTCCTACAGCAAATAACATGTAGTCAATACAATTAACATATTATGTGGTGAAAACACTCATTATAATGGCAAGAGAGAAAGCAAGACATCAAAACTGTACTTATGGTATGACCTTTTTTTTTTGTTTTAGAGACAAAGTCTCGCTCTGTCACTCAGGCTGGAGTGCAGTGTCATGATCTCAGTTCGATGCAACCCCCACCTCCAGGGTTCAAGCAATTCTCCTGCCTGAGCCTCCTGAGTAGCTGGGATTACAGGCATGTGCCACCACACCTGGCTAATTTTTATATTTTTAGTAGAGATGGGGTTTCACTGTGCTGGTCAGGCTGGTCTCAAACTCATGACCTCATGATCCACCTGTCTCGGCCTCCCAAAGTGCTGGGATTACAGGTGTGAGTCACTGCACCTGGCCCTTTTTTTTTTTTTTTTTTGAAACAAGTCTCTCTCTTTCCCCCAGGCTGGAGTACAGTGGTGAGATCTCAGCTCACTACAACCTCTGCCTTCCAGGTTTAAGCAATTCTGCCTCAGCCTCCTGAGTAGCTGGGATTACAGTTGCACACTACCACACCTGGCTACTTTTTGCAATTTTAGTAGAGACGGGGTTTCACCATGTTGGTCAGGCTGGTCTTGAACTCCTGACCTTGTGATCTGCCCGCATTGGCCTCCCAAAGTGCTGGGACTACAGGTGTGAGCCACCACACACGGCTGACCTCTTTTTTTTTTCTCTCCCAGAAAAATACAGCTTTATGATGTGTTAGGAAAAAGGCTGGGAGAAATTTAAAGGTTGATGGTTTAATTTTCCTCTTTACTCTTTTGTTCATGTTTTAAAGAATATGCATTACTTTTTTTTTTTTGAGACAGGGTCTCGCTCTATCGCCCAGGTCAGAGTGCAGTGGCACAATCATAGCTTACTGCAACCCCTACCTCCTGGGATCAAGGGATCCTCCCACCTCAGCCTCCAAAGTAGCTGGAACTACAGTCGTGCTACCATGCCCACCTAATTTTTATATTTTTTTGTAGAGATGGGATCGCGCTATGTTGCCCAGGCTGGTCTCGAACTCCTGGACTTAAGCAATACATCTACCTCAACCTCCCAAAGTGCTGGGGTTACAGATGTGAGCCACTGCATCCAGCCCCTACTTTCATAATCAGAAGGAAAACAAACCTGATGTCTTAAAATACACTAAATACAAAGAGAACAACAACAAAATAAGTTTGTTCACGCTTTCTGCAAAACTGAACCTTGGGATGCCCTAATCATGGCTAAACTGGCTAAGAATTTCAAGTTCTAACTCTCCAGCTCGTTCTCTCAGGCTTCATTTTGACTTGTCTCCCGTCTGCCACAGGTAATCCTTTGGAAGTGAAGGAAAGCCATCGGATGGGCAACTCCTGCCATTCCTCCAGGACAAGGGAGCCCCCACCCCGCCCCTGCCCCTGTTCCAAGCTCTGTGTACATCCTCTGGTCTCTGGATGGAGAGTAAACAGCAGCTCCACCTCCTCACCTCCCTCAGTGACCGTTTTAAACCAGTCCAGCAGTTTCTCCAAACAGGTGTCATCTGCCACCGGCTGCCTGGGGTCTACTAGAACAGCACAGAGGGCCGGGAGCAGCCGGGAGCATTCCAGGTCCATGGTGAGGCTGAGGTCCCTGCAAAAGCAATGTAAGAGCCAAACCTCAATGCCCACTCCAGACCCTGCTCGCCCTAGTCACAGCAGCCCACCATGTCTGTTCAGGCTCCAGAGCTTTCCTTTCAGGCCAGGAGAACCATGATCCGCACACCAGAGGTCTGTACTGCAGGGATAGATGCAAGGATTTGGTCTGGGTGGGGCTCTGAGCGCTGGTGGCAGGGCTGGAAGGGGCAGCTAAGAGTCTGGCTGAAACCATAAGGCCTCTGGAGCTCAAAGTCTGTCACCCCTGGGCTTCGGTGCAGTCGGAGCAACGGCGTGGTGCTGGCCCAGGCTACAGGTGGGACAGAGTCAGGGGCGTCTTTGAATTCCGGGGTCACCCATGTGTGCAGGGGGAGTCTATCCATGCTCCAGGACTAGTCTGGGCTGGAAAGTGTCTGTCCCTCACAGGATCAGTGGTGGCTGCATTTGGCGTTCTGCAGCCAGCGAGGGGTGCTGAAGGGAAGGGGCGCCTGTCCCTCCCAAGACCGGGGTGTGCTGCGGTCCGTCAGGCCTGGAGGGTGGGTGGGGTGGTCACCGGCTCTATCTGGCCGGGGCATCGACTGTCCACGCCCGGGGAGGCTGAGTCCCGGGAAGAGGAACCCTCTCCATAGTTCAGTCAGTTTTGGCCGCGGGCGCCAGGCCCGAGGGTGCAGAAAGGGGCGCCACACCAGGCGGCCTCAGTCGGGCTGGGAAGTGAGTCCAAGTCGCGAACGCCTCGGACTGCTCGGCTCCTTGGCTCACCCGCCCGCCCTAGCCCTCTGCCCGGCCCCGGCCTCCCTACGTCCCACCACAGCCACCGCGACCCCAGAGCCGACACGCGTCTCACCTCTAGCTTCCTTCCTCGGCCGCAAACCCCGCCCGTCGCCCAAGGCTCCGCCCCTGGACAGTGCCACCTGCCAGGCCTGGAGGAGGCAGAGGACGGAGACAGCTGTCGTGGGGAACTAAGATAGCGCCCCTGGAGGCCGCTCTGGAAGCCTCGAGGGCCAGACTTGAAGGAAGGGGGTCAAACTGAGAGGTGCTGGGGAGAGGTAGGAGCCAAGCATGTCGCTCCGACCGATCACCCCCGCCAGGCGCCTGGTGGTACATGCCGAGCATCCGGTGGGTGGGCGGGACGTCCCGGGGGCGGGAATCTCTGAGGAAGGAGCTTCGCTGTGTCCGGAGGGGCGGGCCTCGTCTGAAGGGAGTGAGGAAACCGCGTGCCGGAGAGAAGCGTCCCGATACGTGCACCAAAGCCGTTGGTCCTTTGGCTTCAGGTTCCCAAAACTAGGTCCTCGGCGGCAGCCCTGTGGCTCTTGCCTGTGATCCCAGCCCTTTAGGAGGCCCACTTGGGAGGATTGCTTGAAGCCAGGAGTTGTTTGAGACCAGCGTAGGCAACAAAGCGAGACGCCATCTCCTAAAATTAAAAAATGAAAGAAACAGAAAATTAGCCAAACGTGGTAGCACGTGCCTGTGGTCCCATCTACTCCGAAGGCTGAGGCGGGAGGATCACTTGAGCCTAGAAGTTGAAGGCTGCAGTGAGCTATGATCCTGCCACGGCATTCAAGCCTGGGCAATATAGTGAGACCCTGTATCAAAAAAAGAAAAAAAAAAAAAAAAAAAAAAAAAAGCAAACAAGCAGAAAAACTGGATCCAAAAAATTGAGTTCAAAACACCAACTGTGTGCTGGAGAGTCTCAAAGCCAGTGGATAGCCAAGGCTTGTGTTCCTAAAGCATTGTTTTACAGTAAGATGTTGGGGGCAAACACCAGAAGTATATTAGGAAACAAAGCAGAATTCCTATGGGTATTAAAATTAAAATGGATTGGGTACGTCTTTGTAGCAATGTGTAAGAAAAAACAAGTTGAAAAATTAAAATGGGACTTTAAAAACATTGATTCTGCCGGGTCACCTTGTTTTATTTTATTTATTTATGGAGACAGAGTTTCACTCTTTTTGCCCAGGCTGGAGTGCAATGGCGTGATCTCTACTCACTGCAACCTCCACTTTCTGGGTTCAAGCAAGTCTCCTGCCTCAGCCTCCAGAGTAGCTGGGATTACAGGTGCCCACCACCACACCTGATTAGTTTTGTATTTTTAGTAGAGACGACGTTTCACCATGTTGGCCAGGCTGGTCTTGAACTCCTCACTTCAGCTGACATGCTCACCTCAGCCTCCCAGAGTGCAGGGATTACAGGCGTGAGTCACCTCGCCCAGCCATGCTGGGTAACCTTGGACAAACAACTTCCCTGACCCTTGCATAACCCCCCCCACACACACACACACATATACCCTTAGAACTACATGGGTGAAAAGGTTTGAAATGCACGGTTACCTTCCCTGAAATTTGGTTCCTCATTGTGAAATGAGATACTAATATTCACAATGGTTATATTGAGATACTAATATTCACAAACAGGTAGTTGTGGAGAAAAGAAAACTTACAATAGCACTGTGCTAAGTGCTTCACTTACTGTAAACTCATATGATTCTATAGCAACTGTCATGTAGAGTACTACCGGCCAATCAGATGAGAAAACTGAGGCACAGAGAGGCTAGCTCATAAGGTCTTACAGCTAATGGGTTGGCACAGCTTGGATTTGAATCCAAGCAGGCTGGCTCCAGATTTGAATACTGTATTGTATAAGTACACAATTTTTTTTGAGACACAGTCTCACTCTGTTGCTCAGACTGGAGTGCAGTGGTGCGATCATTGCTCACAGCAACCTCCATCTCCCAAGTTCAAGCAATTCTCCTGTCTCAGCCTCCTGAGTGGCTGGGACTATAGACACGCACCACCCCTGGCTAATTTTTGTTTTTCTAGTAGAGATGGGGTTTCACCATATTGGTCAGGCTGGTCTCGAACTCCTGACCTCAGGTGACCCACCCACACCGCGCCTGGCCCAGTTCCACAATTTCTTTTATTTATTTTTTCCCGAGACGGAGTCTCGTTCTGTCACCCAGGCTGTAGTGCAATGGCACGATCTCAGCTAACTGCAGCCACTGCCTCCTGGGTTCAGGTGATTCTCCTGCCTCAGCCTCCCGAGTAACTGGGATTACAGGCGTGCGCCACCATGCCCAGCTAATTTTTGTATTTTTAGTAGAGACGGGGTTTCACCATGTTGGTCAGGCTGGTCTCCAACGCCTGACCTCGTGATCCGCCCGCCTCCGCCTCCCAAAGTGCTGGGATTACAGGCATGAGCCACCGTGCCCCGCCCCCCACAATTTCTTATCTCAAACTTTTGGGGACAAATGTTTTTTCAGAATTCAGAACTGTTCAGATTTTAGACATGTGACATGGCACATGTACACTGAATACGAGATTACCATCCCAGCAGGGTGTGATGCAGCACCCCATAATTAAACGTATTGATAGTTATTCAGTGAAACTCACTCATGTAAACTCCAAGTAGGATAAAAAAGCACTATAAATAGCCTCAGCTCAGAGTTTTCCTCCGGAAGAGTTGAGGTTAGGACAGGTCTTGCTTTCAAATAAGTTATGAAAGGCTTTCGAAAGTTTGTGGAATTCAGAATCACAGATAAAAGGTCGTAGATGGCTCTATAAATAAGAGAAGGGCAAGAAGTTTGGGAAGCCCAGGGGTGGGAGAATGGCAAGAGGTACTTATGCACAGGGAGCAGAGAAAGCGAAACGCCCTGGATGAGACCCTGAAAGCAAACGGAAGTTTGTGTGTTTGTTTGACTGAGACAGGATCTTGCTTTGTTCCCCAGGCTGGAGTGCAGAGGTGCGATCATGACTCACTGCAGCCTCGCCCTCCTCAGCTTCCTGAGGAACTGGGACTACAGGCGTGCACCACCATGCCTGGCTTTTGTTTTTATTTTATTTTATTTTTAGAGAGACGGAGTCTCGCTACATTGCCCAGGCTGGTCTCAAACTCCTGGGTTCAAATGGATCTCCAGCCTCAGGCTCTCAAGTGTTGGGATTGCAAGCGTGAGCCACAGCGCCCGGCCAGTTTTTTTCCCCGTCAGCCCAGCGCTCAGCCCCGGGAACGCAGGGAGCGCTTCTGGTCGGCCGGCTGGCGCCCGCGGAATCTGCGCACGCGCGTGGTTGCCCCGGGGGCACGCCGGTCACGTACCGAATCCGGCGGGTCGGCGGCGCCGTTGCCATGGCAGCGGGGTCGCGGGCCGGCGCGCGGGAAGGCCCGGAGGCTGCTGGCGGCCAGGGATGCCCGTGGAGCCCCAGACCCGGATGCCCGAGCCCGCAGCGCTGAGGGGCAACTGGGCAGCGCCGCCACCATGTTCCTGGGCACCGGGGAGCCAGCCTCGGAGACGGTAAGGGCGGGCGGGCGGGTGTCCGTGAGGCCTGGGTTCGTCCCTGCCGCCCGCAGCCCCAGGCTGGCCACTGGGCCAGCCCGGGGCGTGAAGACAAGGCGCACGGCCGGGTGACAGCTGCCATTATTGTTACCGCGCAAGGGTGCACTGCAGGCCCCGCGCCGCCTGCAGCCTTGTCTGCGCTCGTAGAGGCCGCCGCTTCCGGGAAGCCCTCCGGCACTCCGCGCCCTTGCCGCTGGGCCCCTGCGAGTCTGCGGCCCACGGGTGATCGGAGCTCACGTTGTAAGTGCCTCCGGGCATCCCCGAGCCGAGGCGGTATCCACGGATCCTGCGCGGCCCCAGGCTGTCGGAGTGGGAGGGAGGCAGCCCCAGGGTATGGGAACTCAGTTTGGTCAGAGGCTTCCTGGAGGAGGGTGGTGCCCTATATCCTCTCCAGGGCTAGGGTGCACGGGTCCTCGGTTCGTTCCTTTGCCTGGTAAATACCTACTGTGTGTTAGAGACGCGGGAATAAGCTGCATTCCAATGGGGGGCGGAGGGACAAGGCAATAGGTAATTAAGATCGTGTCAGAAAGTGAGAGGTGCTGTGCAGAAAATGAGAGGCCCATGTGGCCGGGAGCGGTGGCTCAAGCCGGTAGTCTCTGCACTTTGGGAAGCCGAGGTGGGAGGATTGCTTGAGGCCAAGAGTTCAAGACCACCCTGGGCAACAAAGCAAGACCCTATCACTACAAAAACAAACAAACAAACAAAAAACCAATCAAACAAACAAAAAAGACCCCATAAAATTAGCCTAGATGTGGTGGTGCCTGCCTGTAGTCCCAGCTACTCCGGAGGCTGATGTGGGAGGATCGCTTGAGCCCAGGAGGTGGAGGCTGCCGTGAACTGTGATCATATCACGGCCCTCCAGCCTGGGCGACAGAGTGAGGCACTGTCTCAAAAAAAAAAAAAAACAAAGCCCTTTGGGCCGCGGACAAGGGGAGTGAATGGAAGGTGGGCATGGGTTTGATTATGGGCGGGGAGCCTTGCTGGTCATACAGGGAATTTGGATTTTATTGGAGATACAAAGGAAGCCTTTGGAAGATTTCACATGGAGGGAACTGTGCTCGCCTTGCCTTCTCCTAACAAGACCACAGGGCTCAGCACAGCTGCACCCACAGCAGGGGGCTTGGTGCTGCTGGCCAATTTGGAGCAGCTGAAGTTGCCTACTTGTTCCCCAGGGCACCACGTCCAGTCTCATCTGGAGGGCCTGCCTGCTTCTTCATTTTTAAGAAAAGAACTGCTTATTGTGATTATAAAAATAATTTGCCTGTATTATTTTTTTATTATTATGTTGTGGATAAAATCTTGCTCTGTCACCCAGGCTGGAGTGCAATGGGTGCCATCTCGGATCACTGCAACCTCCACCTCTCGGGTTCAAGCGATTCTTGTGCCTCAGCCTCCCTTATAGCTGGGACTACAGGCACCAGCCACCACACCCAGCTAATTTTTGTATTTTTAGTAGAGATGGGGTTTCACCATGTTGGCCAGGATGGTCTCTAACTCCTGACCTCAGGTAATCTGCCCATCTTGGCCTCCCAAAGTGCTGTGATTACAGGAGTGAGCCCCTTCACCTGACCCTGTGTAGATCTTTAATTTCTTTCAATAATAGTTTATATTTTTCAATGTATAAAGCCTATGCTTTTGTTACATTTATTCTTACATATTCTTTTTGATGTTATTGTATATTGAATTTTCTTAATTTTCAGCTTATTTACTGCTAGTATATACAATGATAATATTTTTGTATGAATCTTATCTTGTAAACTTGCTGAGCTTATTATTTTTAATAGTTTTTTAGTAGATTCATTAGGATTTTCTAGGTATAAAATCTTGTTGTCTATGAAGAGAGATAGTTTTACTTCTTCCTTTTCAATCTGAGTATCTTTTTATTTACTTTTCTTGCATTAAATTCCTGGCTAGAGACTCAGGTATCATTTGAATTGAAGTGATGAGAAAGGACAGCCTGGTCTTCTTGCTGTTATTAGAAAGGAAACGTTCCATCTTCCTCCGTTAAATATTGTGTGGCACTGGATTTTTGTAGATGCCATTTATTAGGTTGAGGAAATTCTGTTATAGATTATGGAGTATCTTTATCATGAATGTTAGATTTTGTCAAATGTACCGTCTATATCTTTTGAGACAATCATGACTCTTTTTCTTTATTCTATTAATATGGTATATTGACTGATTTTTGTATGTTAAATCAATCTTTCATTCTTGGTCTTGGGGGATGTGTGTGTGTACATAAATATATACCATGACCAATTAGGATACACACACACACACACACACACACACACACACACACACACACACAGTCCTTTTCATGCTTACTAGCATTTTGTTGAGGATTTTTACACCTGTATTCATAAAGAATGTTGGTCTGTAGTGTTCTTTTCTTGTGATATTTCTTTGTCTGCTTTTGGTATCAGGGTAATATAGGTCTCATAGAATGAATTGGGAAGTGTTCCCTTCTTTTCTGTTTTTTAGAAGAGTTTGTAAAGGATTGGTGTTAATTTATCTTTAAATGTTTGATAGAATTCACCAGTGAGACCATGTGGTTCTGGGTTTTTCTTTATTTCCATAAGGTCAGTAGTGAGGCCCATCTCTCTCTCTTTTTTTTTCCCCCTCTATTTTGGTAATTTCTTGTCTTTGTTTTTTTTTTTTCTTGGCTAAAGGTTTGTCAGTTTTGTTGATCTTTTCAAAGAACCAACTTTTGGGTTCATTCCATTTTCTGTTGTTTCTATTCCGTATTTCATTTATTCACTCTGTTGTTTCTATTCCGTATTTCATTATTTTTATTCCTTTCTTTTACTTCCTTTGAGTTTAGTTTTCTCTTTTCTGGTTCTGAAGATGGAAGTTTAGATTATTGACTTGAGATTTTTCTTCTTTTTTATTTTTATTTTTATTTATTTATTTATTTATCTTGAGATGGAGTTTTTCTCTTGTTGCCCAGGCTGGAGTGCAATGGTGTGATCTTGGCTCACCGCAACCTCCGCCTCCTGTGTTCAAGCAATTCTCCTGCCTCAGCCTCCCGAGTAGCTGGGATTAGAAATGTACCACCACGCCTGGCTAATTTTGTATTTTTCATAGAGATGGAGTTTCTCCATGTTGGTCAGGCTAGTCTCGAACTCCCAACCTCAAGTAATTCGCCTGCCTTGGCCTCCCAAAGTGCTGGGATTACAACCGTGAGCTACCATGCCCGGCCTCTTCTTTTTTAATATAGGCATTTATAGCTACAAATTGCCCTCTAAACACTGCTTTTGTGTTTTTGATTGCTTGTTTTCGTTTTTTAGAGACAGAACCTCACTTTGTTGTCCATGCTGGAGAGCAGTGGCACAATCACATCTCCCTGCAGCCTCAAACTCCTGAGCTTGAGCAATCTTCCTGCCTTGGCCTCCCAAGTAGCTGGGACTACAGGTGTGTGCCACCATGCCTGGCGAATTTTTTAATTTTTTGTAAACACTGGGTGTCACTATGTCACCCAGGCTGGTCTCAAACTTCTGGACTCAAGCAGTTTCAAGCAGTCCTCCCTCAGCGTCCCTCGGTGCTCAGCCTGCTTTTGTTTCTTTGGGGCTAGAGTGCAGTGGCGTGATCGTGGCTCACTGCAGCCTCAACTTCCCAGGCCCAGGTGATTCTCCCACCTCACCCTCCTGTGTGGCTGGGACCACGGACATGTGCCATGATGCTCAGCTAATTTTTTGTAGTGTGTGTGTGCATGCACGCGTGTGTTTGTATACAGGGTTTCTCCATGTTGCCCAGGCTGGTTTTGAACTCCTGGGCTCAGAGTCCCAAAGTGCTAGGATTACAGGTGTGAGCCACCACGCCTGGCCCTGCTTTTGTTTTTTAAGGTGAAAGATTAGGTTACTGGTTTGATGTGATCTTTTAAAAATATAGACATTTACAGCTGTATGTTTCCCTTTGAGTCCCGCTTTAGGTACATCCCATAAATTTTGATTTTTAAAATTCACTCATCTAAGTTATTTTTAAATTTCCCTTGTGATTTCTTCTTAGACCCATTGATTGTTTAGGAATTTGTTGTTTACTATCCAGGCTAGGCGCAGTGGCTCACACTAGTAGTCCTAGCACTTTGAGATGCTGAGGCGGGCAGATCACCTGAGGTCAGGAGTTCGAGACCAGCCTGGCCAACATAGTTAATGCAACTTCATTTCTACCAAAAATACGAAAATTAGCTGGGCATGGTGGCAGGCGCCTGTAATCCCAGCTACCTGGGAGGCTGAGGCAACAGAGTGAGATTCTGTCTCAAAAAAAAAAAAAAAATCTACACATTTGTGAATTCGTTTATTTTGTTGATTACTGATTTCTATTGTTGTCAAAGAACATACTTTGAATGATTTTTCTCTTTTAATTCATTGAGGCTTTTTTGTGGCCTATCTTCTGGTTTATGTTAATGTGCCCTTAGAAGAATGTATATTCGGAGAGAGATCCAAGATGGTCACTTAGCAGCAGCTCAGAATTGTAGCTCCCAGTGAAAGTGCAGAGAGCAAGTGGACGCCGCAATTTCAGATGAATTTTTGTTGCCCACAAACTGTGAGATTCCCGGCAGAGGAGCCACACGGGTCACCAGCGCGACTCTTTTGGCCGGCGCAGCTGTTTTGCCGGCGCCCCGGCGTGGCGCTTCTCAGTGCAGAGTGTACGGGACTGGGTGCCCTTTTAGTCGGGCTCGGCTGGTCCCATTCCCACAAGGAGAACAGCAATTGAAAGCACTGAGGACTGAGAGTTTCACAGCAAGCACAGCCAAACCCAGGAAGACCTAGCTCTGTGGGGAAGGGGTGTCCACTGAAGGAAAACTAAGAAACAGAAAAAACTTCATCACCAACAAGCCAGACGTCCACTCAGAGACCCAATCTGAAAGTCGGCAATTACAAAGACGACAGGTGGATAAATCCACAAAAATGGGAAGAAACCAGTGCAAAAAGGCTGAGAACACCCGAAATCAGAATGCCTTTCCTCCTACAGGGGATCGCACCTCCTCATTAGCAAGGGAACAAGACCTGACGGATAATGAGTGTGATGATCTGTCAGAATCAGGCTTCAGAAGGTGGATAATAAGAAACTTCTGTGAGCTAAAAGAACATGTTCTAACCCAATGCAAAGAAACTAAGAACCTTGAAAGAAGATTTAATGAAATGTTAACGAGAATGGACAACTTAGAGAAGAATATAAGTGAATTGATGGAGCTGAAAAACACAACACGAGAACTTCACGAAGCATGCACAAG
>PVKP010021144.1:0-39653 GCA_004027715.1 Plecturocebus donacophilus | reverse complement strand
TTTCCCGAGGGTGGGGTGGCCCTCTGCCAGTAGATGGGAGGGCACACTGCGTTCACCCTTATCCATTTCTCCCAGTGGGCAAAAGGGGCTGAGAGCAGGTTGCAGGAGTGTGCGGGAGGTGTGGTTCCCTATTTGCCAGTAGGCCTCGCTAGAATCTTCCTGAAATCCTGTATCCCTGTGAGCAGAGAGCAGGCACTGTGGGCTGTTTGGCCTTAGGTCTGCTTCCTGCCTTGGGCAGTGTGTGGATGGGAGCCTGGTCCTGAAGCACTGGTGGCTGTCACCCATGGGAAGGTTGTTCAGCACCCTGAACCCTGTCCACAGGTTTCAATCACCTGCTGCTTCTAAAACACCCCCATACCTGGAGCACAGCCTGGGCGGGCTGACTTAGTACCTGTGGGGTGGGACCTGGCCAGGCATCTCTGTATGTATACCCCTTCCAAGTGATTCCGACACACAGGGCGGGTGGAAAGCCCCTGGTTAGGATACCTGAGCTGAAAGGACTGCTCAGGAGTTCTTGTTCCACCCTTCAGTTTACTCATGAGGACAGTGAGTTGACAAAGCCCACCTTTTTTTTTTTTTTTGAGGCAGGGTCTAGCTCCGTTGCCCAGGTTGGAGTGCAGTAGCTTACTGCAGTCCCAACCTCCTGGGCTCAGGCGAACCTCATGCTCAGCCTCCCCAGTAGCTGGGACCACAGACATGGGCCACCATGTCTGGCTAGTTTGTGAGCTTTTTGTAGAGATGGGATCTCACTACATTGCCCAGGCTGGTCTCAAACTCCTAGGCTCAAGTGATCCGCCTACCTCAGCCTCTTAAAGCATGGGAATTACAGGTGTGAGTTGCCGCCCCTGGCCGGCAAAGGCTACTCTGATGGAGGCAGGTGGGTTAGAAGCAGGTCTCCTGAAGTCTATCTGAGCTCGAGGCTTTCCCCAAAGCACTGCCTGTTCCCCTGTGAATCCCCACGCTCATGGTTATGGGAAAGGCAGGCAGTTGGAATTATGATGTTGTTGATAAAAATGTCTGCTCGTCACCCATGCTGGCAGGGAGACCAGGCTTTCTTAGGTTTAAAATGTCTTCATTCTTTCCTTTATCTTGCACATATTTGCTACTACATCTTTTCACATGGCATCACAAGTATTAATTTTCTACGCTGAGTTCTCAGAGGGCAGGTTCCGGGCAATGGCCGGATTACAGCCATTGTATACACTGGTACCTGGCTAGAGCAATTGTTCAATAAATGTTGTGGAGTGGAAAGGTGGATACCAGACCCCGAGCCTTGAGCCAGTTGGAACGTCTCTCTGAGCCCCTGGGTTAAGTGGGTCAAGGCAACTAACCTTGCGTTTGGGGCAAGTTCACATGAAAAATCCATAGCCAGGCAGAGCCAGGAAAAACAGGACTGAGAAGGAGCTGTGAACTTGATCCTAGGAATACTGGCTTACCTAAAAATAAACAACCACGCAATCCTCCACACAGCTTCGGCCTCCACTCCCTGTGGCCCTCCCGCCCAGTTTGCCTTTGCAGTGAGCAGATCCAGTATACATGTCACAGCTGGAATCTGGCTTGTGTTTGGAAATAAACAACTTGGCCCCTCTCTCTGCCTGGGATTTTCCTTTATCAGGAGATGCTCACGAGCCACCACCCGAGATGAGGTGTTTCTTTCCAGCAAAGACGAGATGTTCTTTTCAGCAGCCCGCCCAAGAACTCCAGGGAAAAGAGGGAGGGCTTTGTGGTGGGACGAACACCTTTACATTGTCCTCTTCTGATTGGTATTTGGAGAAGGCCTGAAGGAGTATGCTGGATATGAAATAATTTGAGGGGTGGTGAATGTAGAGGACTAATCCACCACCACCCCAGCAAGACTACAGTGAGGGGACGTCTGTGTCTGTCTTACAGGGGGAGATACCATGGATAGAGAGCAGTGGGCGACCTGCTGTGAATGCTGGCTGCCCAGCTGGCTTGCTTTGTGCAGGGTGGCAGGTCCTCAGGCAGCAGCCAGGCAGCACTTTGGGGAACGTAGCTCAGGGGGTTTCTGTGTTTCTGCTGTAGCTAGTTCAGAGTACTAAGAAAGGAGAAAAGAGAGTCCTGCTACCCTCATGTTAGGTAGGAACTGGCAGTTCAGAAATATAGCGTGGGGAAGGGCCTCTTTCTCAGACAGGGCCCTGGGGAGTGTAAACTGGTACAACTACTCTTAAGAGAAACTTGACCCTATGTGGTGAACTCAGGAATGTACATACCCTGTAGCCAAAAATTTTACTTCTAGTATCTGTACCGAAAAACTAGCATGCAAGTGCTCAAGGAGAAACAGATGTACATTGTAGCATTTTTGGTGATTATGAAAAGCTAGAAGGAACCTAAAAGCCTATTATAAGGTGGGAAATATATCAGTAAGTGATGGTTTACACAATGTAGTACTTTCCAGCAGTTCCATGTGACTTACATGAATCAGTGCAACTGCATTTAAGAAAAACATTGGTAGAAAGTCAGGTTGCAGAATCTGTGTAGTAATGATACCATTTCTGTAAGGTAAAAAAAAAAAAAAGGCAGGAAAGATACCATTTTTGTGTGTTTGAATTATTTAGAAAATGAGAGACATGTTGCTGCCATCAAGTTGCTCATCAGTCTAATGGGGGAAAACTGGCAAATAAACAGCTGGAGGCTTCCAGACAGTGACTGCTGACGTTATTGACCAAGTTCCTTGTCTTGCAAGACGTGACCAGTTCGGACGGGATGTTAGATAAAATGGGGTTCAAATAACAGTAACTCAAGCAAGTTAATTTTTCTCACATAAAAGAAGTCTGCATGTAGGTAGCCCAATGTTGGTGTGGTGGGTCCACAAAGTCATTAGGATCAGGTTCCTTCCAGCTCCCCCTTCTGCCACTCCTTGTCCTTATGTTCCAAGATAGCTGCTGGAGCTCCAGCTTTCACATTAGCTTTCCAGGGAGCAGGATGCATGAACTGGAAGATGATGTTTCCTGTAAATATTCCTTTTGAAATTACCACGTGGCACTTCCCTTTACATGTCATTGGCCAGGCATTGGTCACACAGCTACACCTAGCTGCAAGGGTGGATGGAAATCAGCCAGCTAAAACCTCAGCATTCTGTTAGGAAGAAAGGAGAGTGGAAAGTGGGAGGCCACCACTACCTGATGCAAGATGAGATAACGAGTTTGGGTACCGCTGGCCCGTGCAGGCTGGCCATCCATTTGGGGATTAGATTGGGCTGGAGCTTATGAGAGGAGTGGGGTTCAGAGTTTTCTAAATTGGGAGGCATCAGCATGTCGGTGATTGTGGGAGTCCTGGGAAGGAGGCTGCTGAGTTGTCAGAAACATAGAAGAACTGGGAAGCTAGAGGTGGGCATGTCCGGGAGGAGAGAACGTCTGGCCAGATGCCCCAGTGAGGTCAAGCAGGATGAGGGTGGGAGTGAGAACACGGACTCTGGGGGCTTCTGCAAGAGCAGTGTGGAGTAGAGAGACTAAGCTCAATGGAGGAGTAATATTGAAGAGCTGAGGGAATGTGTCAAGATCTTTGAAACTGAAGGGAATGAGAGAGAAGGGGGAGCTGGAGAGAAAGTGTTTCTTAAGGCCAGAAAGATGTAAATGCATGTTTGGAGGCTGAAGGACAGCCAGACCTCCCCTCTGTATCCCCTTCCCAAGGAGGAAGGTAATGGTGGGAGGTGAGGAAAGGCAAGTCCAGCAAGTACGGGCTGGTGGCCTTCAGTGTGTCTGCAAAGGGGCTTGTAGAGCATAAAACTGGTGAGAGGCTGCCCCAGGAATTGGAGAAGAGCAAGGAATTAGGTCGGATCACGTCAAAGAGCTGCTAAGCCAGAGGAAGTAGGTCAAAACCTAAAACTTTGGATGTCCCCAGCCCACCTACACATTGAATTTTCTCCAGTAGCAATTATAGGAGCAGAGAAAAAGAGATTACCCAGGATTAGAAGGCTACAGGCAGAGCGGCAGGAAAAGGCAGGGAGGAGGCTGTGGGGTCCTGGGGTGGCAGTGGTGGTGTGGAGTTCAAGCAGGGTTATATTACATCCATCCCATAAGGTGGAGAAGTGTGGGGCACATTTTAGAAATATTCCCATTAGAAATGGTAAGAAACTAAAAATCTTAGGCCCGTGAAGTTGTAAATGTCAGAGTATTTTCTCATCACTGAAAATGTGATCATTCTAGACACACACAGCTGGTGCTTTCAGTCACTCACATCAGTGCTTCTATGTATTCTGGGTTGCATTAATTTGCAGGCCACTTATTTAATATGAAACTATACCTGCTTACTTGGTAGCAGACCTGGGAGCCAGGTGGCCTGGGTTCAGATTCCAGCTCCGCCTCTTACCAACTGTGTGATCTTGGACAGTGCTGTGTACAGTCAAGCAGGTTGTACACTGCACAAGGGGCTGAAGGGTTCCTGAAATCCAGACTGCCCCTATTGCCAGGAATATTCCTTGTGTGGATCTGTGCTGTGTCTGTGCGGAGGAAGGGAGGCACTCTTTCACCTTGCACGAAGGCACTGCATGGGTTAGTTCTGGCTCTGGCCTTGGGCAAGTTACCTCTGTGCATCAGTTTCTTCTTTCATTGGGAGAATAAATGAGTTACCGCATGTAAAGCGCTTGGAACAGCGCCGGACACGTGGGTAAGCACCACGGTGAGGATTAGATGCTGATTATATATAGTAGCGGAATGAGCTGAGCCTTCTGGGTCTCCTCTGAAGGTTTGAGTTTCCCAAAGCCTGGCATTTAGGAGAGAATATAGCTCTCCACCCCTTACAGTTTGGTCACGCAGTTTGCATTTTTTTCCAAAGGTTCTCTCTAACGCTTAAGCTTTTCCAGGGTGCAGCTGCTTAATCTTGAGGCCGCTGACTTTGGCGTTCCTGGTGCCTTCTTCATGTGAAAGAGGATGAGGGGGTTGGGGCCAAGGATACCCCAGGTAGCCTAGCAAGATTTGCCATTCAGACATTTGCCTAAATCTTATCCCTAAACATCAAACTGGAGAAATACAGGTGTGCTGTAGGGAGAATGAAAACAGCCCTTTCCAATCCGGAATAGTTTGCGGGGAAAGTGGGGCCTCACCCCTGTGGGATCCAGGTCTGATTGGGGGAACTGCAACCCGACTTCTTTTTTTTTTTCCCATGGTTCTTGCATGAATTCTAATTAAGAGATATTGCATTCAGAATTATAGCACTCATAGTGATAATTTTCAGAAGATGATAATAGCTTCTTTGCTACTTACAGGGTACAGAGGGTGCAGCTGTTTACCTGAATACATTCTTTTTTTTTTCAGACAGAGTCTCACTCTGTTGCCCAGGCTGGAGTGCAGTGGCATGATCTTGGCTCACTACAACCTCTGTCTCCCGGGTTCAAGCAATTCTCCTGCCTCAGCCTCCCAAGTAGCTGGGATTACAGGTGCCTGCCACCATGCCTGGCTAATTTTTTGTATTTTTAGTAGAGATGGGGTTTCACCATGTTGGCCAGGCTGGTCTCGAACTCCGGACATCAGGTGATCCACCCGCCTCAGCCTCCCAAAGTACTGGGATTACAGGCATGAGCCAGCGCACCTGGCCTCAATGAGTTCTTAAATAAGTGACTGCTACCACTCTAATTTTCCTAGTTGTAGCTCTTTTATGGGTTACTAACTGCAAGTCCATGTTCCAGATATTCTTTGCCAACACAGATTAATTACAGTAGAGCCACCCCCAAAGTCTTAGGGTGAATTGGAAAAGGGCTGTTAAATGAGGAAACAGTCCATTCCTTGGTAAAAGTTTGTAGTTTTCTTTCCCAATATATCTTTTAATTGAGAACTTCCAATTTTATCCTGTGTTCCTCCTCTGCCATCTCACACTCTCACCCTATCTGCTGGATTTTGGCCACATGCACCTCATTCATTTGTATCAGTTGCAGTTGTAAGATGGACATTTGTAGATGGTGTTCTTCCTCATGCATCTTTTTAAAAGCACCTTTCTGAGTTTATAAACAGCCAATAAAAACTGCTCCTGTAGCTTTTATTGGCTGTTATTCTAATAGCTGAACATGAGGGTTCAGGTTGGGAGGTGCTTGAGGTGCTCAGGTAGGAGGACTGCGTTAGCCCAGGAGGTCAAGGCTACAGTGAGCCATGTTTGCACCACTGCACTCCAGCCTGGCTGACGAGAGGAGACGCTGCTGCAGCAGCGATGCGGTGACCTGGGGAGGGCTCTCTTTTTATTTTTTTCTTTTTTGAGTTGGGGTCTTGCTCTGTTGCCCAGGCTGGAGTGTAGTTGCACAATCTCGACTCACTGCAACTTCCGTGGGTTCAAGCAATTCTCCTACCTCAGCCTCCCAAGTAGCTGGGACTACAGGTGCCAGCCACCACACCTGGCTAATTTTTGTATTTTTAGTAGAGATCGGGTTTCACCATGTTGGCCAGGCTGGCCTCAAATTCCTGACCTCAAGTTATCTGCCCACCTTGGCCTCCCAAAGTGCTGGGATTACAGGTGTGAGCCACTGTGCCCAGCCTGACTTCTTGTTTGGGGCACAAATCAGACTGTATAAGAATCATGAGAAAAATAGTAATATCTTGGGCTTTCACGAAATGCTTTACCCTGGCCAGCACTATCTTTAGGAGACATAAAGTTTCATAGTTTCTTGATTTTAGTATATATTTCATAGTTTAATATTTCTGAAATTGAGAGGCTTTGTACAATGTCTTTTTTATTTTGAGACAGAGTCTCACTCCGTCGCCAAGTGCCAGACTGGAGTGCAGTGACGCGATGTTGGCTCACTGCAACCTCCGCCTCCTGGGTTCAAACAATTCTTCTGCTTCAGCCTCCAGAGTAGCTGGGATTACAGGCGCGCACCAGCACGCCCAGCTAATTTTTGTATTTTTAGTAGAGACGGGGTTTCACCATGTTTGCCAGGATGGTCTCGATCTCTTGACCTCGTGATCCGTACTTCTTTGCTGTCCCCAAATGCTGTTATTACATTGATTATGTGTCTCATAAATGAACATTCCTACCTCTTGTGGGTCATCCAGGACGGAATTTGTTTTATTGGTTAGTAGAAAAGGCTCTGACTTAGTGTATTGAGTAGGTATTCTGTGTAAGCTAATGCATTTATTTTATTTTTTTATTGTTTTTGAGACAGAGTCTCGCTCTGTTGCCAAGGCTGGAGTGTGGTGGCACAATCATGGCTCACTGCAACCTCTGCCTGATGAGGTTCAAGCAATTCTCCTGCCTCAGCCTTCTGACTAGCTGGGAGTACAGGTGCAAGCTACCACGCCTGGCTAATTTTTGTATTTTTGGTAGAGACGTGGTGTCACTATGTTGACCAGGCTGGTCTCAAATTCCTGACCTCAGGTGATCCACCCATCTCGACCTCCCAAAGTGCTGGGATTACAGGCGTGAACCACCGGGCCTGGCCAAGTTAACATATTTAGTTTTCGGAAGAAACTAAAGCTGAAGAGTGGGTCAGTAATTTGTTAAAGGTCACACCACTAGAAAAGAGTGGATCCAGTATGCCAACCCAGTTCTGTCTGTTCAGCTCTTTCTCCTCCTCAGGAGAGACCTGTACTTCTTTACTTCTGGCTCCTGCTGTTTTTTTAAGTGTAGGATATCCTCTTCTCTTCCTACTGAAACTCCATTTATGCGCCAGGCATGGTGGCTCATGCCTGTAATCCCAGTGCTTTGGGAGGCTGAGAAGGGAGGATTGCTTGAGCCCAAGAGTTTGAGATCAGCCTGGGCAAGATGGTGAGATTCCACCTCTACAAAAATTAAAAAAACAAAAAATTAGCTGGGCGTGGTGGTAACCTGTAACCCTGGCTACTCAGGAGGCTGAGGTGGGAGGATTACTTGAGCCTGGGAGTGTAAGGCTGCAGTGAGCTATGGTCACGCCACTGTATTTCAACCCTCGGTGAGAGAGAGACCCTGTCTCTACTTAAAAAAAACAAAAATCCAAAAAACAAAACTTATACCACCTGTTCTCCAAAAACCTATTGGGAAAAAAACCCTCTATTTATTATTCTTTCAGTTTGAATAACATTTTATGGTTATTAAAATGACACCCGTTCTTTGAATAAAATACAAAAAAGTAAATGAAACTTTTCTATTTCCAGTGTTTACATTTTGATGTTAATTTTGGTATAAAAATTGAAATTGACCTCAAAGTTGAAAAAAGAAAAACAATGCCTTTAAATTAAAATAAAAAAGATAAGTGGAGATCATACTGCAAATGCAGTGTTCTTACCTTGAGTTGCTAACTTTCTAGAAGTTTATGGGCATTGCCTCATATCATTAAAAACAGTTTTTCTTTGTTGTTGTTGTTGCCTCATAGTTTTCTGTGATTGACACACGAGAATGTAGTTACCTACTTCCCCATGGTTGGCTATTTTAAGTTACACTTCCGTGAATAGCTTATGCTTACACTTAATTGTTTCTTTAGGATAAATTCCTAGAAGTGGAGTCTGGCTCACGGGGTGGGGGCTGCCTGGTGAGGCTTCTGTTCAATTGTCCTGTTTCTCAGCTGCCCTCCAGGAAGGCGATGCCGCTCCACGCTCCTGCCACAGCCACACTGGGGCGTCCCTCTGCCAGCGTTGCCAAACATCTTTGCCCCTATGTTTCCATTTGTATTTCTTCGCTTATTATTAAGGGGGGAGGTGTGTTATGATTGCTGGCGTGGGTGACTTTCCTTTGAGATAAAATGTAAGTTTCCTTGGCCTGTTTAACTGACTTCTTCATGCACTCCCGCTTGTTCTTCAAGACCCAATTCAAAGCCCACCTTTTCTATGAACTCTTTCCTGACACCTGTCTTTTCTCTGCAGCTGTAAGTTTTAATTTTCATATCTGAATTCTCACAGTCCGCATGTATCCGAAAACCCTTGTCAAAGACACTTTTGCATTGTAACTTGATATCTTTGGCCCCCACTTGAATCTGAGATCTTGAGAGTTTCTCTGTTGTTTGCAGGGCCTTGGCACCGTGCTGGGTAACTAGTGGTACTCAATACTCTTGAATGGATGACTAGATGGACACATTGTGTTCTTAAAAAACAAACCAACCAACCCACTCTGCACCCTTCAGCAAAAGGAGTCTCATGCCATCGTATGAAATCACTCTCTTCCTTTCTGCGTCTTTCCTTTTGGAATCAGTGAGGTTTTGCTTCATCTGAAGACCCAACAGGTGCTGGACACGGTGGCTCATGCCTGTAATCCCAGCACTTTGGGAGGCCGAGGGGGGCGGATTACCTGAAGTAAGGAGTTCAAGACCAGCCTGACCAACATGGAGAAACCCTGTCTCTACTAAAAATACAAAAATTAGTCAGGCTGTATAGTGACACATGCCTGTAATCCCAGCTATTTGGGAGGCTGAGGCAGGAGAATCACTTGAACCCTGGAGGCGGAGGTTGTGGTGAGCCGAGATCACGCCATTGCACTCCAGCCTGGGCAACAAGAGTGAAACTCTAGCTCAAAAAAAAAAAGACCCAGTAGGGGCTGGAGACAGTGGCTTATGCCTGTAATCTCAGCACTTTAGGTGGCTGATGTGGGTGGATCACTTGAGCCCAGGAGTTTGAGACCAGCCTGGGCAACATGGCAAAACCCTGTCTGTACAAAAACACAAAAATTAGCTGGGTGTGGCTGTCTTCCCATGTACTCGGGAGGCTGAAGGAGGAGGATTGCTTGAGCCCAGGAGGTTGAGGCTGCACCGAGCCGTGATCACACCACCACACTCCAGCCTAAGCAACAGAGTGAGACATTGTCTCCAAAAAAAAAAAAAAAAAAACCCAGTGGGGCTGATGGAGTAACCAGCAACCTCACCTTTGTGGTGAGGCTGGGCATGGAGGCCTGAGCAGGGATCTGCTCCAAATAGGACATCCGCTGTAGGTTCCTGGAACTTTCCCCTTGCTGGTAGAGAAGCACCAGCACCCTTCCTTTTCCTCTTGTGACATTTTAAAATGTGTTATTACCATTCATTGCCTTATAAAATCAGTACACAGTAATTATAGAACATTTGGAAAACACAGAAAAGTAGAAGGAAGAAAATGATTACCTATATAGCCTTGCCATTCAGATCAGCTCACTCACAGGTGACATTTCTGCTGTGTTTTCTTTCAACTGTGTTTTCCAGGCAGAGACTTTGTGTGCGAAGTTTTGCCTACGTAGTTGTTGCATTCATCATGCAGATTTTTTTGTCCTGCCTGTCGCTCAGTAAAATAACACAAAAAGCTTCCTGTGTTTTTGTAAACCTGCTCAGTGGCTTGGTCACAGTGTAGTAAGTGGTTTTGCCATCACCTCCTTAGCGGTGCTTCTGTTGGTGGGTCTGTGGGTTGTTTGCACTGTGGCCCTCTTGTAAACAATGTGGGGATGGATAAGTTTGTGCTGGGCAGTTCCTTGTCTCTTTGGCTGGTTCCCCCCGGGGAAACTGGCCCAGACCAGCTCTTCCCAGCTTCATTCTCACTTGGGGCCAGTGCCCCATTTGCCTCTCGGTTTGTGTTTCTCAGCATCTGTGTGTAGCAACGTGTTGAGAAACGGCTTCCTTTTTCAGGAAGAAAACTCAAGATCTTGAGCCTCGAGGAGGCCATACACAAAGGTGCAGAGTCCCACCCGCTGGTCATGGCCTTGGCCCTGCAGGGCTGCCCCCTTCTGATTCACAGGCCTGAGTTACAGAGGGTACAGGGGATGGGGAGGCCACGCCTTTGGAGGGGCTGCCTGGCAAACCTCTTCCCCTGACAGTAAGCTGAGGGGGTGGCTCTGGTCACACGCTGCAGGTCTCTGGAGGGGGGATAGTGAATACTTGGGTCCATTTTCTGCCTACCCTGGACTCAGATCCGTCATGGCACATCTGGCCCTTGTGTTCTGTGGGCGAGTGTTGGGGGAAAACCCCTCCTGTGGGGCTGCAGAGATGCACGCTGCCCTGGAGGTGGCTTCAGCCCTCCTCCTCTGAGCAGCTGCTCAGGGAATCCTGTTGAGCTCCGCAGAGCACTTGAGCATACAGCCAGTGGCGCCCGGAGGGTCTGTGGCGACAGAGGCCACCATGGTACTCAAGGCTCAGGTTTGGACGGTGGAGTAACATTACCTGGCTTCACCTCCTACCCTGGACAGTTACTTTATCTCTCTGTCTTTCACCCCCATGCGGGGATAGTAATAACACCCATCTCCCCGGATGAAATGAGTTAGCATTTTATACACTTCTTAAAACAGTCCCTGTTTGCTAAATAAAAATAGGGAACCAGTGTCAGCAGCTACACTCTCTCACAGCACATTGAACCCAGGCCTCTGCCATCCAGTATGGGGGAAAGAATGCCGGACCAGAACCAGGAGACCTGGGGACTGTCCTGGCACTGCCTTCTACTTTGTGTGACTTGGACTAAGTCGTTTTCCCTCTCTGGGCCTCAGCTTCCTCATCAGGTTGTTTTTTTTTTTTTCCCCTTTTTGTTTTGAGACAGTCTCTCTCTATCACCAAGCTGGAGTGCAGTGGCAGGATCTCAGCTCACTGTGGGATCTCGGCTCACTGCAACCCCGCCTTTTAGGTTCAAGCGATTCTCCTGCCTCAGCCTCCTGAGTAGTTGGGACTACAGGTGTATGCCACCACACCCAGCTAATTTTTGTATTTTTAGTAGAGATGGGGTTTCACCATGTTGGCCAGGCTGGTCTTGATCTTCTGACTTCGTGGTCCGCCTGCCTTGGCCTCCTGAAGTGCTGAGATTATAGGCGTGAGCCACCACGCCCAGCCTGTCATCAGTTTTTCATCTGTTTCTGTGAGATGACCTTAGGCCCTTCTTAGAATATCCAAGCATTTTGTAATTTAAAGGCATTTCTGACATCTCAAGATGGGTCTGGTTCTGCCAATAATCCCCACTGGTTGACGTGGTCCTTAGATGGGGCTGATTGCAAAGGCCAGAGGTCAGGAGATGCAGAGCCCTCTGGGGTTTGCCCGGTTTTTCTCGGTGCGGGTGAGCTGTCCTGCACCTGGAGGGTTACAGTAGCCGGCTCACCTGGGAACAGGCCATGGGAGAACTGGCCTCCTTGGGAATGTGCTGTCCTGCACGGCAGAGCGCTTTCAGGTCCGGGCCACTCTGTGAGGCCACCCTGTGCTCCAGCCCGCAGCACTCGAGATTCACTTGCCCTGAGGTCTGTGAGTGAAATCGAGACTTATGCAAGAGTGAGCGCGTGCGTCTCCACTTAGAGCTGTCACATCAGAAAGCTAAACAGCGAGCCCTCGCGCCTGGAGAGCTAGCAGGAGGCCTGCCTCTGGATCTTTGTTAGCGGGTGACAAGGGGTAGGATGTGGCTTACAGGCTGCTGTGGAGGAGAGGACTGTGCTAGGAAAGGGGTTGAAGCTGGTAGACTCATCCTACAGGCCTTCTGGAAGGTTCTGGCCTCCTCCTGATCAGGTGGCGGAGCATCCCCCGGGCTCCTTGCTGGGATTCATGGCTCTGTGTCAGTGATGTCTCCATCTGCATTGTTGCTGGTGGAGCACAGTGGGAAAGGTCAGCCTTGAACTGTGGAAGGTCAGAACCCATGCCTCAAACCTGGAGGGGCAGCATGGGGCATCAGCCTCTTATGAGTGTAACTTGGTTCTGGAACATGCACATACCAGCTGATTGACTTTGGGTTGGCTTTCTGACCCTCTGGGTCCTTCTTTATAAATGAGAGCATGTGTACCAAGATGCCCAACAACAGGCACCTCAATGCCTCAGTCGTTCAAGGAGATAATGTAGCTTATAGTGAAGAGCGTGGGCTGAGCAGCTGAACTTCCTGAGTTCAGTTTCTTGCTTTGCCACTTACTAGCCGCATGACGTGGGACTGCCCCTTGTCCTGAATTTACTCCTCTGTACAATGGGGATAGTTATGTTAGGCCGTCTCTCACAGGTTTGTTGCAGAGATTAAGTGAGTGAGTTCAGCCATCCCTCGGTATCCATAGGGGATTGGTCCCAGGAACCCCCTAGGATACCAAAATCCACAGATTCTCAAGCCGCCGTAATATAGATGCAACCATCCATTTTTTAAAAAAGATTTCTGATCTGTTGAATCTACGGATGTGGAACCCACAGATCCTAAGGGCTGACTGTACGCATAAAGCACTGAAAGCAGCGTCTAGCGCATGATAGTCACCCTTGTTGAGCTGTCGTTGTCTAATTCCTTTAACAAGGGTTCTCAGTTGATTTCTTGGGAGCTTGGCAGCATACCGCCTGTCTTTGAGATGCGTCCCCACTCTGCTCAGCTAGAGCTTGTCCAGGTTGGCAGGTGTCTGTGTGTATCTGTGCATGTGTGTGTGTTTTCAGCTGTGTCTACAGGTCTGGAGAGTAGCTCCCCTTGAGCCTGTGGGCCAGGCCTCTCCTCGGCTTGCTTTGGTGGGCTGTGTGCATCTTGGTGCTCATCCTGGTTTGCCTCCCTCTTCTGTACACACTGTGCTCAGAGGTTTGTGTTGCACAGTTCAGCTCAGGTGTGGCCAGCTCTTGACCTCCTGGGAATAAAGGAGGGCCAGGAAAGCCGTCCTTTCAGGGTGAGTGTGTTCCAGCCATGCCCGGCCTTGTCTATGTTTGCCTCTTTTCAAGGAATACACCAGGGTAGCTTGGGACATGCCATGTAGATGGAGTCATCCAGGAATGTGTTTAAGAATCTTAAAGCAGCTGCTCTGCCTATGGAGTAGCCATTCTTCTATTCCTTTACTTCCCTAATAAATCTACTCTTTATTCTAAAAAATTTAAAGCAATAAACAAGTCAGACTAACTGCTTTCAAAGATTATAAGAGACTGGAATTTTCATGATAGAGATGGCGACAATGAGTGTTAATCTATCATAGCAGGCCTCGTGTGAAGCGATAGATAAATCCTTCTTCCCCCATCTTACAGATAAGGAAACTGAGGCAGAGTGGTTGAATAATCTAAGTTAAAGCAGCTAGTCCGTGGCTGAGCTGGGATTTGAACCCTGGTCTGCTGGCCTCTAGGCTCGAGCACCTGACCATCCATCACTGTACTGCCCCTGGCTGGCATCCTGTCCCCTGAGCCCTTTCTCATCCCCTACTAATGATAGTGCTGGTGTTGTGAGCCCAGTTACAGCTGTGTCGCCTGAGGTGCATGGGGCCTAGGGAGATAACTGCGTTGTCTTTGGCCACTGCTTGTTAGAGAGGGTGGTCTTGCCTTCTTTCTCCCTCCCAGAGCTGATATCACCTGAACTCTGCTGCAATTTCATTCCTGGGTTTCAGGTCTGATTTTTATGTCCCCTATCTCCTTTTTTATGTCCCGTATCTCCTTTCTCTGACAAGACAAAATGGTCCCTTAGGAAAAGAGCTTTGAAGATTGTACAGTGGAGGTGGCTGTGGCTCATCAGTGACCTTCTCAGATCGCTTAGGAAAATCATGTGGATGTCCTGGTAAGGCCTTTCTTCCTGGAGAGGCATCTGAGAGGTCCCTGGGGTCACAGCTGGGAGTGACCCTGGGTGAGACTCAGTGTTTCAAGGGTGCTTGGTTTTAATCTATGATTTTGAAATCATGCTTTCCTAGATGGGAGTGGGGGTGGGCAGTGGTTGTGAAGCTGGTGCCACAACATAGGATGGTGTGTGGCCTTGGCCATATCCCTTTACCTCTGAGCCTTGGTTTGCAGTGAGGATCAAACGAGGTGCTGTCTTGCCAGCGCACTCTGTAAGTTCTGCAGTGCTGTGATGGAGTGTGAGGTGCTGCGACCAAGTATCCATAAGGTACACTATCATCACGTTGGTGTGCTCCACAGAAAGAATGGACGGTCATGTCACTAGGGGTAATTCTGGTCTCATTGAAACTCAGCGTGGTGGTTTGGTGTCAGAGGTGTTCCTTAGGCCTCTGGTACAAGTGGATTGTTAAACGAGTGTGGGTGCAGACCTGCCCGCATGCACAGAGCTTCGTTCCACAGCCGGTTGCTCCGCTTGTTCCATGGGAAGCTTGCAGATACACTGACAGATCCACAGTCATGATCCTTCATCTGGACGCTTGCCTTCTGCACTCTCCTCCAGTTACCTGTCCTGGTTTTTCTATCAGCTGTCAAAGGCACAGCTTTGACATTAAGATTATGATTGCAGTGAAGGAAGATGGGAAGGAATCTTTGCTGGGAGCTCGCAGCATGCCAGCTGCTGTGTCATATTTCGTCTCACATCTTTTGAGGCTTATCTTTTCCCCTCATTTATAGTAGAGGAAGTAAAGGCTCAGACATTCAATTGCCCATGGGCCCTTAAGAGTCAGGGGTGGGATTCAAACTTGGGTCTGTCTGACTCTGATGTCCATGATCTTTCTGATTAAAATGAGCATTTCAATCAGAGTTAATTAAAATAATTATTTATTTAATTAAAATAATTACATCTCCCTCTCTGTCTTGCCAGAAGTAGCACCTAGGCCCACTCTCCTTTAGGGGATGGTATGCTTCCTGCCCTGCATATGGAAGGGAGAAGGGCGGACAGAACCAGCATTCCCAGCGGGCTGGAGAGGGCCCTGAGGGGTCTGGCCACGATGGCAGATGCTGCCTCTCTCTGATTGCTTTCTGTCTGACCCACCTCCAGGGCTGTGGGGAGGAGTTGGAGATGGTACTATTGGAGCAGTGTCTTGTGCTGTTGGCAAGCACAGGTTCCCCTCTGCCTGGGAGACAGGGCAGGCCCATCGCTGGAGTGAGAGACAGCTGGGCTGGGGCTGCCTGTGCGCTGAGTGCCCTTTGAGGGTGGAATCTCCAGCCGAAGGGCCTCTACCCGAGAAGCACCAAGTCCTAGTAAATCAAACAACAAACAGGGCTCTGCTTGGGCGGCTCATTTGCTGGAGAAACTCAGTGCTTCAGCTTCCTGCCAAAGGTATGCTGCGGTGCCAGAAATTCCCTGGACAAGCAAGAAGGGAAGTCATGTCTTTATAGTAAAAACACTAATAAAACAGCTCTAGAGTCTTCTTCCTTTCTGCCCACAGGGCCCCTAACTGAATTACCTTTTGTCTCATCATTTGCTGAATTGTGGTGCTTCTTAATTGATTTTCCTGTCTCTGGCTTTTCCACACCCACTTCAATCTGTTCCCCATATGGTTTCCAGAATGATTGTTCAGAAATGCAAATCTGATCACATTTTTTCCTTCTCTTCCCTCCCCACGCCTGCAAGATTGAGTGCAGATGCCTGAATGTGGCATCCCAGGACCTTCTGGAACTTTCTAGGACCTGCATAAACTGGTCCTGGGCCCTGACTGAAACAAAAATAGTGGCACGCAGCCGTTGGTCTGGAGGGTCCGAGAAGGGCCTGCTCATGCACCTGGTGCCTGGGTGGGGACCATTCCATCAGGGGCAGGCCCAGGGCCACTTGTTAGGGTCTCTCCGTCACAGTAGTGAGAGCTCTAGGAGACTCTGTACTCTGTTGGACAAAGTAGCCACAGACCAACCCAGGTTCAAGGGGAGAGGAAATAGACTTCTAGATTGGAGGAGTGTCACGTACTTTGTGACCATTTTCAATCTGCTGTGGTGGTCTATACTCATATGGTAACTCAGATGATCCTGTGGCTGCCCAATGGGGAAGAAGAACCCTCACCACCCACTGCCAGGAGCAGGGGCTCCCCAACTTACTCTTTTCCTCTAGCAAATGCAAGATCCTACATCACTCACTTCACCCCCACCCTCACCTTGCACAGTCCGGGAAACTGAGTCATCATGCGTCTTCCTAAGTACAGGGGTACAGCTGGGGGTTGTATTCCCACATACTCAGGATCAATGGTATCAGAGTAAAACAACAAGGATTCCATATCTCTAGCTCGTGGCAAATGTCTGTCTGTACTGCAGGTCCTATGTAATGGACTTGAAGATATTCTAAGGTCCTGCATGTGGTTTTCAATATGCTAGGGTCCTTTTTCAAAGATTTATAACTCTGCCAGCCTCAGTTTCCTCATCTGTAAAGTGAGGCTAATAATAATACCTGACCGGGCGCAGTGGCTCACACCTGTAATCCCAGGACTTTGGGAGGCCAAGAGGGGCGTATTGCCTGAGGTCGGGAGTTCGAGACTAGCCTGGCCATCATGGTGAAACCCCTATCTCTACTAAAAATACAAAAAATTTGCCGAGTGCAGTGGCGGGCACCTGTGATCCCAGCTACTTGGGAGGCTGAGGCAGGAGAATTGCTTGAACCCAGAAGGCAGAGGTTGTAGTGAGCCGAGATTGGGCCACTGCACTCCCGCCTGGGCACAAGAGTGAAACTCTGTCTCAAAAATAAATAAATAAAAGTGTACCTATCAGAGGATTCTTGTAGGTATTAGGTGAGATAATGTGGAATGTATAGTATGATGCCTAGTACACAGGAATGCCCAGTTAAAAAGAATATGTCCAGTTGTGGTTTAAACAGCCCTGGAATACAAAAATTGACTCAACATGGATAAAAACCTAAACAAAAACCTAAAACAATAAAACTTCTAGAACCCAGGAGAACATCTTTGTGAATGTGGGCTTGACAAATATCTCCTAGATAAGAAATAAAAAGCACACACACACACAAAAGGACTGATAAATTGCACTTCACAAAAATTAGCTGCTCTTCGAGATTTAAGGACTTTTAGAAGAATGCTTTTGGCTGGCATGTGGTCCCAAGAAGAATGAGGGGTACCTTCTTTTTCCTGTTGTAGGTTTTCTGGAAGCCAGCAGGAAGCCTCAGCCTTAGAAACATTAGCCGTAGCAGGAGATTTGGAATAGTGTGGACTTAATAGAACTACTTTTGGTTCCAGGTAACAGAAAATGTGACCGGAGTAGGCCATCATGTTTCTCCAACAATGAGCCTGGAGTTGGGTGGCACACATGCTGGCTTTGCAGCTAAACAGGGATGCTTTCTCTGGTTTTCCAGGCAGCTCTTGTCCTCATGGTCGCAAGATGGGTGCTGTAGCTTGTCCACCTTCAAAACGGGCAGGGGGTGGTGGGCAGCCCCAAGATCTGTCCCATGCTTTCCCAGCAGGTCCCCTAGCAGGTAAGTCCTCATGCCTCATTGGCCAAAACTGTCACAGCTTCCAGGGAAGCTGAAAGTGGAGACTGAATCGTCATGACGGCCGTGCGGGGACCCCATCCCAGATCGATTACATCACACTCGCTGAGGCTGAGGCTCGTGGGCTGTGATGTGAAGACCAGGCTGCGGACCACTGAGTCAGACCAGTTCATCACCAGGCACAGTACTGTCCTGAACAAAACTGGGTCCTGTGAGCACGGGAGAAGCTGGGAGCTGATATTAGGTGGAAATGAGCGTGGTGCTCCACAGCGGTGGCAGTTCAGGCGCCCCTCGTCCTTCTGGGGGAGTTCACACTGCATTGATGAGTGTCTGGTGTCCGAGGCACTCATCTGCCCTTGCCCCTGGCCCCTGCCCAGCCCTTCATCCTTTTCTGTGGTGGCCTGAGTTCCTAAGCCAACAGTCATGTCCCTGGAAAGGAGCCCTTCATCTCTCCAGCATCGGGCATAGTCTCCTACTCATAGCTGATACACAAAGGTCAGCGTTTAAGGTACCTTGCCTTCCCCATCCCTCCCTTCCAGTGGCTTCCCAAGGAACAGGCCTTAAGGATAGTTAAAGGGCTTGGCCCATTGGCAGAAATCTACCTTTGCCATTAGGTGCAGCCTCTGCCTTTTTCCGTAGGCCCTGCTTGGTAATTCACACGCAGGGCCCTTTCAGTGTGCAATGTCAGGAAGACTGCTGTGTCACGGACACTCTGACTGGGACACACCTGCTGTCTGCTGCTTTGCCTTTACTAGCCCTCGGTCAGGTGTCTGCGCAGACCCATCTGTTCCCCCAATTTGTGTGGGTTCCTGAAAATTATGGACTCTGCCACTTACAGCCGTGTCCGGAGAGCCCAGCAGTGCCAAGAATCGGGAAGAGGTTTGGTTGTTGAATGACTGGATGATGGACAGAAGTTCTTTGTTGCCATTATGCAATTGCTTCAGCCCAGGAGAGTTAGGGGGTAAAGTGGGTGTCTTTCTTTCTCATGGTTTAGTCCTGTTGGCCCCCACCGCCTCTAAAGGACTGCTGGTACTAAGAGCACATGAGGTAATGGGGGGTTGTTTTATCGAATTGAGGCAGGAAGGAAAACTTGAAAGGCAGATCAAGACAGATCATTTACTGACTTTTCAGAGAATTGCTTTCTGAAGAGCAGTGTTTTGACTCACTGTGGCTTTGCAGGTGGGAGCTGTATTAGGCTATTAGGTCAGAGAAATGCCTTCCTCTTCAGTTCTGCTGCATCTCACAACCTCCGTGGCGCATGAGATGGCCTAGCAGGTGTTACTGAGAAAACTCAGGCCCTTGGCCATTCACCCGGGCCCAGCTCAAGCTCTGCATTTCCCAGGAAGCATCATGGGTGCTTTTAACCCACATTTGACCGCAGAGTCTCTTCTTTCCCTGACTGCTCATGCTTAGCACTGGAGCAGTGGGAACAGGTGATTTATCTAAGGAGGGCGCTTAGTTGCATGGAGGAGCTGACTCATCAGTACTTCCATATAGGGTCTCCTGCGCCCACTGCTGAGCCAGCCACAGGCAGGCAGTCATACTTACAGACCAGTGAGCTCGCTTTGTCTCAGGCTGAGGTTGAACCTCCCATCTACAGCTTGTTGTCAGGTCCTCAGATTTTGCATTCCCAGTGGAGCTGAGGGAAGGGCAGGAGGCCCTGAGTTCCCAGCTGTGGCTGTTCTCACCCGTGGCCTCCTTGGGAACGTCTCCACTTGTGGTCTGGGTTAGACTTGTTTGTTTGTGTTTGAAGTTCCCCGACTCCGAGTTTGACGTCAAGGCAGGATTGCTGGTGGGAGGCTTGGCGGGGAGGTTGTCTCTGCACAAATGAAGCCTGGCAGCTTCCCCAGGAGAGTGCGGGTGTGGGCTGGGCCAGGCGAGGACTGGCTGTTGCAAATGCCCAGCTCAAGGATCCAGGTCACTTGTACTTTCTTCTCTCCTCGCCCCACTTTCCCTGTGCGCCTCTCCTGCTCTGCCCCTTGCCCTTGAATGTCAGCCCCCTGGGTGCCCTTGCGGGCTGGGCACTGCTGAGAGCCCAGGGCTGCCTCTGGTACCCTCAGAGCTGGGTGCTGTGGTGGCTCTGTGCCTGTGCGTGGAACTGTCAGCTGCATCACAACCTCCAGAGGCCTCCTTACATTCTCAGAAATCATTTTGCAACAAGTTGGCCATGACAGCCAGGCTAGACTGCTTAGCTGGCTGGGTTGGCAGGAAGTCTCCAGAAACGTACTCCAGCTTTGGGGAGGAGGTAGAAGATGTAAGGGGAGCATCCCCAAGGCATGGACAGAGTGAGCCAATGATGGAGAAGGAGCAGCAGCTTCAGGGACCACTGGAGGGAAGGCTGGAGTAAGTCGCCAGGGCTCCGGTGGTGTCCTGAAGTTCAGGATGGCATAGTCAGGGACTCAGCAGGAGCAAAGACTGCTGTGGGTGCCCACGTGAGAGTCTGGTACTGCCTACTGAGGAGGAAGGAGTCACGGCTTTGTGGGTACTGGTGAGCTGGAAGCTGGCCCACAACTGCTCCTGCCACTGGAGGACTAAAACGAAAGGCAAATCATGGACGAGTGGAGTGGCTGTCCAGCTGCTTCATGTCACTCTGTAAAGTGTGCTAGGATCTTCTTAAAAGGGATGGCTTCAGGTTATAGGCAGGATGGTGGCTAGTTTTAATGAAGTTAGTGCTGGCTTAGAGCCAGGGGTGGGGTACAGCCCAGAGGGTAGTTTATTTCAAGTCAGGACCAGAGGTGGTGACCCAGTTGGGTAGCTGGATACATTTAGAGGGTGTGGGAAAGCCTGTGGCTCTTATTCACAGGCTTCACTGCCTGGAACAGTCTAGGCATGGCTGGATTTTGGGCTTTGGATCACAAAAGAGGTAGACCCTGCCCACTGCCATCCTGCTTGTACCAGTCAAGAGAGCTTAGGGTATGGGTTGCAGGAGTCATTATTTTAAGAGGTGGTATGGGACATAGAGAGCATTAGATTGAGGCTGGAATCCCTTCTTTAGCCACAGGCGTCAAGGAAGTTACAAAGGCTGGTACCTCGGTTTCCTCACTGTAAGATGGGAATGATGAAGTACACCTTTAAGTCTTGTGAGTTTCACGTGTGGTTTCATGATTTGCGAGTGACCATAAAGGATGACCAGTGACTTGTCATTGGTCTGAGGCTGGATTCCATGACAGGCATGTGGGTGGACGTCCCTGAGCCAGCGAGTGAGCCCAGTAGCGGCTGCTCAGCACCCACATCCCGACATAGCTTTGTTTTTCTTTACTCTATATTGAGTATACAGTACATCCCATCAGAAGTCTGGAAGCATCTGTAGTGTTTTCAGTTATCCATGACTGTATTTTTTTTATTTATTAGTAGCGTAATGCTAACATCCAAGAAAGTACAACAAATAGTCACCTCTGCAACAGCTCATTAATGACTGGTGACACATAGAGGTCAGTGTGCCAGAGCTTTAAAAAAAAGTATTGATACAATGAAGACCTTTCCACTATAAATAGGATGGAGGATGGGTCACTGTATCTGTATTACCAATGACAGTCACCCCAAGAAACACAAGCAGCCACATCCACCCTTTTTCAGGGGGTAGAGCCACTATACTTTTCATGTGGATCAGCTACATTGTCACTAGAGACTCAGATCCAGCCATCCTCCCACACGTAGTAGAGGTTGACGGCACCTCCTGAGTAGGCATCTCTGTAGGTGGCTTGGTGGATGGCTCGACGGGTCAAATCATGGACCTGCTCCACTTCCAGGTCATACGGATAGCCCCGATTCATGACCCCATATGCATACACAGAGCCAGAACCTACAGAGAAGGTGGCCCCTAAGATCCGGTTCCCTTCACTGTCCACGTAGTAGAGGCCAGGGCCTCTCTTATGCCAGCCACAGATCATGGTGCCCATGGAAGCCCCATACCTTTGTACTGAAACACTATGTCGGCAAGCAACTTGGAGGCAGCCGCTACAGAGATGCGTTCCTTATGGCGAAGCTCATAGATTCGACATTGCCGAGCCAACAGCCGTTCTCAGAAGCTGCAGTCTGCTGTGCCCCCAGCCATGGTACCCAGCAGGTATGGGTTGATCTCTAATACCTTCTTTGCCATCTGGGAGGCAGTGTAAGCACCCGCTGTAGCCCTGGTGTTGGCCGCAACTGTGACTCCATGGCAGAACTTAAATTCTAAAGGATGTAGCTGCCATCTTGGCTTTGGTCATGCACATAGTCTTGGATCAGAGTAACTTCAGTTTCACAGGAAGTGACTGGAAACGTCCAGGTTGCATGAGGGAAGTGAGGTGGGCCATCTTTGAGAGACATGACTGTATTTTGTGGAATGATGTGCGTTACGGACATTGCCAGCTTTGAGGCTGTGTGAAGATGGGGATGCCAGTCACCCTTGTGCTGCAGGGATCTATTCTAATTCCTAGCCTCTGGAATTTCCACTGACAATCCAGGCAGAGGAGGTGATAAGGTGCCACCACACAATGGAAAACATTGTTAATACTACGAGGTTGACAAAGGAGTATTGACATGATTCTGTAACTGAGGGAGCCTGCTACTATACCTGGGAAACTGATGCCTGTTTTAGCCTGTGCCTTGGATTCGTTTGTCCATTTATATGTTAACATCTGTCACAAAAGACTTAACCTCCTGCGCTGCTTCTGAGACATGAAGACCTGGGCCACTGAGCGGGTCCTGTGCAGCCAATGACCGAGTCAGGGTTTGGGTGACAACCTGTAACAGGTTTGGCATCTGGCTGCTTACATAGCCAAGATCATGGGTTTGAGAGTTGCCCACAGAAGAGATCTTCCCATCTCAGGCCCTGCAATTTTAGGGTGGAGCTGACTTTGTTTGCAAAGTCAGTCGTCTGGAAGGAGGTGTTTTTTGCATAGGTGCAAAAAAGCCTGGGTGGGGTATAATCCAAACAGTACCTGCCAAAAGTCTTCATGCTCCTCCTCACCAAGGTCATTCTGCAGGCTGAGCAGGAGTAACACTAACAGGATTCTATTTCCTGAGCACTTTATATGTTTTGGACTCTGGACTAAACACTTTGCATACATGAGTCTGCAGCGAATTCTCAGCCATGCTATGGGGCGTGTATTATATTTTTTCTGCTTTACAGAGGAGGAGACTAAGATGACGTGATCTGGATCCTGCCACACAGCTGATGTGTGATGGTGTGAGGGGTGGAGCCTCCTGGCTGCTACACCCAAGCTTCTCACCGAGGGGGTGGGACCACTAACTAATGGTAGGCATGGCCTCTGACCAGTCAGAACAGGTACTGATGGTAAACAGAGGGCGTGGGTCGTCTGCCTGTCGCTGCTGCACTGCCTAACCAGTCCAGCATAATGGCTGGCCTGCCCCTGTCCAGCCACCCTGTGGAAGCCCGTTGGAGCTTTCTGCCTAGACTGCCATTTTAGCTGGTGCTAAATGGTCTCACTTTTAGAGGCAGTGCAGCTACTGCTCCAGCTCCACTGTGGCAGCCTCCAAGGGATAGTTGGTTCTGTGGCCACAGAGGCGCCTGGCCTCCCGCATCAGACTGGCCCATGGGTGGGTTGCCTGGGACACCCATGACACACCATGGAGGGTGGACCCAGGACCCATGGGCACCAGGTATGGGGAGGCAGGTTGAGGCTTTAGTGTAAAGGAAGGATGACAAGGAAAGGACCTGCAGGGCGGGGGTGTGAGGCCTCCATGGTCCTGGGGATCCCCGCAGTTCTGGGGCTGTGTCCTTTTCCTGCAGAAGTCTCTTTCTTCAGTGGCACTTGCTTCTCCTTGGCACCGTATCTGCTCAGCCAGGCCCATGCTCTCCAAGGATGTCTGATGAGCTTCGTCACCACCCAAGTGACAGTCGTGAAGCCTCCATTTGGGAGGCCTGTGCCAGAATCATACCAGAGCAGCTGGGGTGGCAGATGACACTGAGGCCAATCAGGATGCCAGGTTAGGGGTGCAGATGTCCCTCTGGGCAAGTGGAGCCAGTGTCATTCACATCCTCTGGTCCTGGGGTTGGAGGTGAGCACTCAAAGGAGGGCTGGATTGGATTCCCTGGCATCAGCTGGGTAGATACAGGTCTTGGCCCTCTTGCCTTTAGAAGAAATGTACATGATTTGTGGGTCCCTCCAGCATTGTCCTGAAGTCAGCACCAGATTTCAGGGTCTTCCTTAGTCCCATCTCTGACATGGGCAGATTCCCACCCATATCTTCCCTATTGCCCAGGGAAGTAATAAGACGGCACCTGAGGGCTTTGCCTGAGAAGAACACCACCCGTGTCCGCTGCCACTGCAAGAGTATTTTCTGTGTTCTCCACATTTTGCTGAACATTTTGCATTCATATTTTTCTCATGTAAGTCTTCACAACAGCCTTTTGAGGTAGATCGATCCCATTATACAGGTAGGGAACGTGAGGCTCACAGGCTAGATCCCATGGCTGTGTTCCCCCGAGGGTGTGGTGTCGAGGGACTTTAGGGCTAGGGAGGTCCTTCATGGAGCCACACTGACTCGAGTATGGTTGGAATAACCAGTGGCGGAATCGTAGGACCCGTGGTTTGTTTTTTGCTTGTCTCAAGCACTTTCATATACTTGGCCTCAACCTCCATAAAATGTTACTCTTTTTGTAGGTGGTGAGACTGAAGCTGAGCCACAGGGGATTTCCCCAAGATCTTTGATCTTAGATGTCAGAGCTGGGACCAGAGCTGAGCTCCTTCAGCTCCAGATACTTAGTGAGCGCCTGCTGTGTAGTATCTGGTGGCACCCACCAGCTGTTTGTGGCTGACCTGATACTCTTCTCTTTCTGTAAGTCAGGCTCTGGTCAGGGCTGGGGTGGGTCTACAGTACATTCTTTAAGCAAAAGAATACTGGGGCATGGGAGATGCTGGTTCCAGCCCAGGGCCTCCCCTGTGGCCAGAGGCCTCATGACTCTTTCCCTCTTGGTGCTGGTCCCATCCCTGAAAGCCCAGGTGCTTGTCTATTCCGGAAAATTTTTATCTTGCGGTTTTGTGGTTAAGAGAAAATGACGCTACCCATGAAAGGTACCCGTGTAGGCCCCTGGGGCGGGGTTGGCAGGCCCCACTGTGGTTTGTCTGGGAAAGTAGCCCCCTGGTGCTTCTGTGACTGCCACCAACTTTCCAAGAAGTGAGAGCAGCTTGATTTCACTCTGACGGGGAGTGGCTGCATTCAGGATACCTCCATCCTTGGAGAAGCTATGCTCCATCAGCAGAACCCAAATCTGCAGAGGTTGTTTCTGGACATGCTCTAGGAGATAGCAACTGGCAGGACACCAGACCTGCCAGCGGATGGGTCATGATGCCCTGCGTGTCTTCCCTTTTCCGTGTCTCAGGCACAGCCAGCTGGGTTTACAGGCTATCTGGGTGCAGAGAAGAATCACTTCAAGTTCTGCACAGTCCTACCCATGGGCCTGCTTTGGGCTATCTAGCGGGGATCTCTACCGGCCTTAAAAGAAACTGGTTACTCCTCTTCTAGGGAGGCTGCCCTGGCTTTTGAGATGTTCAGACCCCTGTCCCATCACCTGCCCAGCTAGCGTTTGTTTTTTCACTGCCATTTAGTAAACTTTGTGTGCCTGTCTGGCACAATGTATTGTGTGTTTGTGTGTACATCCATTCACCAAAGGTTTTAAAATGGCAAACCAGGCGGAGTGTGGTGGCTCATGCCTGTAATCCCAACAGTTTGGGAAGCTGACACAAGAGGAGTTAGAGACTTGAGCCTAGGAGTTAGAGACCAGCCTGGGCAACATGACAAGACCATCATTATTTGAAAAAAAAAAAAGCAAAAACAAAACCCATGTGTTGGGTGCTGTGCTGGTTCCTGAGGTCTGGTGGTGACCAAGAACACCAGCTGGACCCCAACCTCCCAGAGTTTCCAGCCTGAAGGGAAGCGGACAAGTGTGAAAAATCAGAACTGCAATATGTGATCTGGGCAGGGGCTGGAGGGCTTGGGGAAGGCTTCCTGGAGGAAGGGGTGTCTGAGCTGATCCTTGTAGTCGAAGAGTCACTGGGAAGAGCTTGCTTAGCAGGGGACCTGGTGCCTCAAAGCTGAAAAGGGCAGGCAGGTTGTGGGAAAGCTGAACTGGGGAAGGCGCAGATGTGGCTCAGGCGAAGGCCAGGTGGGCTCATCTCCATGCTGGCCTGTGGTGGCCAGAGTCTTGTGCAGATGGGATATGTTAGGAATCGCACCCAGAGGCAGCACCGTCGAAGGCCGTGTGCCAGTGGCGGATGGACTCCAGTGCCAGCAGCCCAACCTCTCCAGTTAATGTGGAAAAGAGTGATTTTGAGTTTGCATAGCTGTTTGATTTATAGTCTTCTCTCTGGTCAGCCCTTTGAAGCGGTGGTTTCAGAGCCACGTGGAATGGAGTGAGAGTGGCTGTGAGAAACGGGGATAAGGACCACACATTTTCTTCCTCTGGCATTTCTGAGCATATGTTACGTGCCAGGTGGGGTAGTAGGCACTGGGGACATGAGGGAGATATGGCCCCTGCCCTGATGTATAATTACAGGGAGATCTAACCTAGTCTTTTTGAGGGTCTCCGTGCTATAGTTTAATATGAGCTAGGTATCATCATTCCTGTTTACAGGTGGGTGAACTGAGGCTCAGAAAAATTAATCATCTTCCTTGGGGCTGTGCAACTTAGTATATGGTGGATTTGAACCCAGATGTGTTCAACTCAGAAGCCTGGGGGCTCATGTCTATTGAGGGAGACCGAGGCAGAAGCTGTTAACTGTAGTATGAGGCTCTCCATGATCGAGGCTCTGAAAGAGTCACATGTGAAATACTAGGAAGGGGAGAGGGGGACTCTGACTTGGCCTGAGTAGGGCACTTCAGCAGGTATTGGAGGAATAGCTGCTAGGTGAGTGTGTGCCTGGCCGGCAGGAGCCATGGAACAGAGCTAGGGGCTGGGGGAGGTTGGGGCCCTGGTTTTGGAATTTGCCTGTGGTCTCAATGAGTGGGGTGGATCAGAGCGGGGTGAGCCAGGGTAGGGCACATGAGTGCCTCTACTTAGACCTGCAGGATCAAAGCTCACTCGAGTCTACGTTGTGAGCTTCATTCCCTGAAGGTGCACCCTGGGGCTTAGGTTCCACAATAGGACAGCAAGTAGACTCAGAGTCCTGAGCCTCGGAGAAGTGTGTTTGATTAGCAGTCTGCTCTGGGCGCCTGAAGGATATGGGACGCAGGAGTGTCGCAGGGTCAGCCTCTGTGTATGTGTTTTCACCAGACATCAGAACTGTACAGTTGAGAGTGTGGGATTATTTTGATTCTGACTCAGTGCTCCCACTCCAGCAGTTGTCTGCACTTGCCACTGAGCCCCTGGCACCCTGAAGGGAGCAGGGGCCACGGGAGAGGAGTTGGTAACCCCAATGGGGTTGAATCTGGGTCTGTCAGGTTGTTGGTGAGCCTGGCCAAACTAGTTTCTGGGGGAAATTGCAGAAAAGCTGATGTAGCAGCAGTGGGTGGTTTCATTATTATGGGCCTCATGTTCACATCTCTCTAGCCACAGAAGTTCTTAACCTGGGGTCTGTGGATAGAATTCAGGGGGTCCATCCATGAACTTAGATGGGGGAAAAATTGCACTTTTATTTTCATTAACCTTAACTGGAGTTTAGCATGTCTTCCACTTGGTTGTAGGCAATGCAGCACAGTTGTCTTAGCAAACACCTGTACCTCGGTCACTAGTAGGAATCACAGCTGTTTTTATCATTATATCACAGTTGTAGAGCTGTCTGAAAAAGTAGTTTACACTTGTCACAACTTTAAAGTTATGGCAGTTATTAGATACACTGTTGGATGTTTAATACTTTAATAAAGAAGCTTTTATTGCGCTATCACAGTTTGTTTTTTTTTTTTGAGACAGAGTCTCTAGTCACCCAGGCTGGAGTGCAATGGCGTGATCTCAGCTCACTGCAACCTCTGCCTCCCAGGTTCAAGCGATTCTCCTGCCTCAGCCTCCCAAGTAGCTGGGATTATAGGCGTGCACCACCATGCCCAGCGAATTTTTGTATTTTTAGTAGAGATGGCATTTCACCATGTTGGCCAGGTTGGTCTTCAACTCCTGACCTCAAGTGATCTGCCTGCCTTAACCTCCCAAAGTGCTGGGATTACAGGTGTGAGCCACCATGCCTGGCTGTCTATCAGTTTTAAGTAATTTGTTAAATGTGTTTAAATACAATTGATTTCCTTTGTAGTTCTAAGTGTGTGGTTTTATACATTTAAAAGCATTGTTCTGTCCAGGTGTGATAGCGCCCACCTGTAATCCCAGGACTTTGGGAGGCTGAGGTGGGAGGATTGCTTGAGCTGAGGAGTTCAAAAATCAGCCTGGGCAACATAGTGAGACCCCTTCTCAAAAAGAAAAAAAAAGATAAAGATTTAAAAAATAAATAAATGAAAGTATTGCTCTTAGAAAGAGACGATGGGCCTCCCTAGACTTCCAAAAGGGTCTATGGCCCCAAAATGGTTATAAGCTCTTATTCTAATTGGAAATTGAGCCTATCTAGATATTTGAAATTAAAAATTATGAATTCATTATTTTTTTTTTCTTTGTAAAATATTGTGACTCTGTTAACAAGAGTCCTTGCTCTTTAGAAAAATGTACTGAGGGCCTGGCACAGTGATCCTAAGTGTTTTGTTTTATACTCAGATCAAGTGATCCACCCACCTCAGCCTCCCAAAGTGCTGGCTCATGCCTGTAATCCCAGCACTTTGGGAGGTTGAGGCGGGCGGATCACTTGAGGTCAGGCCCAACATGGTGAAAACCTGTCTCTACTAAAAATACAAAAATTAGTCCCGTGTCGTGGCACATACCTGTAGTTCCAACTACTTGGGAGGCTGAGGCACAAAAATTACTTGAACCCAGGAGGCGGAGGTTGTAGTGAGCCAAGATAGTGCCACCACACCCTAGCCTGCCAGCCTGGGTGACTGAGACTCCATCTCAAAAAAAGAAAAAAGAAAAATATACTGAGATACAGGCTGAGTATCAGTTGTCTGAAATGTTTCAGCTCCAAAGTGTTTTGGATTTTTGATTTTTTTAGAATTCTGGAATATTTGTATTATACTTAATGGCTAAGCATCCCAAATCCAAAAGTTCAAAATCCAAAATGCTCCAATGAGCATTTCTTTTGAGTATCATGTCAGTGCCCAAAAAGCTTTAGATTTTGGAGTGGTTCAGATTCTGGGTCTTTGGAAGCATTTTGGATTTGGGGTTTTTGGATTTGAAATGCGCAACCTGTATTTACAGATGAAAAGGAAAAGGAATGAATTAACACCAAAACCACGAGGGGCAGCAGAGTCTGAGAAGTGTCTCCAAAAGGCAGGTTTCTGTATGAGACTGTGAAGGTGGTACTTGTTTTGGGGGGGACACTTGGAAGTCATCCTTAGGAGGCCACTAGAGTCTTAGCAACATTTCAGGAGCTCTCCCTGGGTCCCTGGGTCACTTGGCCATAGCCAAGCCAGGCAGTTCCCCGGTCTTCTGGCAGTGAGCTGGTTTCCGTCTGTCCAGCCTATCCAGCCTCTGTTTCGATTGCGTCTCTCTTTTTTTCATCAGTCTTGGGCCACGCCCTCCTCGTGCTTCTCTGCACCGTGTTCCCCAGTCTAGTGCTGGGCACCCGGTCAGAGCCTGGTGTTTGTCAGGCTGACCTAAGTCAGGCTGTCCTTGTTTAAGCTTATCGTATTTGAAGTTTTAGCCATTTGCGAGTCTTTTGAAAGCTTTGGACAGTAACTCTAGAAAATACACAGACTCACATGTCTGAAATTTGCATACATTTCAGGGTGTGGATCCCTGAAAGCCTACTAGGGATCAAAGGCCAGGACCCTGGCCAGTACTGCTGCTGCTCAGTGGTCATGGCAACACTGGCGGTGCTCGCTGTGTGCCAGACGCGTCATTTCTTCTGTCTCTCTGAGAGTCAGCTTCTGTTATCATCCCCATTTTTCTGGAGGAGGAGATGGAGACCTTTATAGGGGATTAAGTAACATGTCCAAGGTCACAGAGCTAGGGTGTGACTGAGCCCCTGGATCCCAACCCAGGCAGGTGGATTCTAGACTGGAAGAGTCCTAGGAGGGAGGTTAGCCTTCTCCCCAAACCAGCAGGTCTTCCGTATTAGCAATTACCAACTCCCTGACCCCACCCTGGCAGGAAAGCCTTCTGTTTTTCTGAGACAAGGTCTTGCTCTGTCACCCAGGCTGGAGTGCAGTGATATGATGATGGCTCACTGCAGCCTTGACGTCCTGGGCTCAAGCGATCCTCCCACCTCAGCCTCCCAAGTAGCGGAGACTATAGGCGTGCACCACCAACCATGCTCTGCTAATTATTGTATTTCTTGTAGAGAAGTACATTTTGCCATGTTTGCCAGGCTGGTAGAAAGGCTGCCTTATATTTAACCCTGCTCTCCGTTCTGACCGCCCATGACTCTCTATGTCCTGAGGTGGGCAGTATCGGCCGCCTTGGGTGGGGCAGGGGGCTCGTGGGTGGCCAGCAGGCTCTGGCTGCTCTCTCAGACCCTTCTCCTCCCTTTCCCCCTCCCTTGCCAACAGCAAGAGGAGAGCCGACCCCCTTTCTCATCGCATTGCTTGTGTCTGCCTGAGCTCCTCTGTAGCGTGCTCGAGCCTGCCGCGTGCTTGGGCCACAGATGAACACAGGCTTTTCTTTTCTGCATTTCCCACAGGCGAAGCTGGTCCGGTACATTTGTAAGCAGCGTCAGTGCAAGCTGAGCGTGGCTCCTGGCGAGAGGACCCCGGAGCTCAACAGCTACCCCCGCTTCAGCGACTGGCTGTACACCTTCAACGTGAGGCCGGAGGTGGTGCAGGTATGCAGGTCGGGGCTGTGCAGGGGTAGGCATGAGGGGCCAAGCAGAGGGCACATGCACAAACTCCAGGGCTAGCTTCCCCATGGCTAAGGCTAAGGGGTGATGTGCTCTACTCTTGAGAAGGAGGATTGGGAGGGACAGCAGCAGCCAGGAGGGATCCAGGGTACGTGTGGCTTGGACAGGTGCCCTGGGAGCTACTGCCTGATGAGCTAGAGGGCAGTGCCACACTGGCCACTGATTTGTTCACCACACTTACAACAGTCAATATTTCTGGAAGCATCGCCTGCGTGGCAGACACTGTGTTAACATTTCTGTGTTTTGTAAGACAGATAATCTCACTTCTCATGAAATCCTATGAGGAAATCACTATCATTGTTGCCATTTTATACGTGAGGAAAGTAAAGCACAGAATGTGAAGTAAGTTGTTTAAAATCACACAGCTAGTAAATGATAGCCTTGGAATTTGGAAACCAGAGTCTGAATTTCGTTTAGTCTTCAAACTGCTAAAATATGCTGTCCTCCTTCCATCGTTCTCTCTGCTTGTCTATGTAACCTACCCACCTGCCAGCCAGCCAGCTAACCAACCAGCGTGCCCTGATGTGTACTGTGCCAGGTGCCAGGGGTGCAGGTCAGCTCTCATGGAGTGCAGATCAATCGTACTTGGCAGGCGTGGTTCACCAAGTCAGATCTCATAAATCCCCTACTGCTACCTTAAAATTAATAATACTAGCTTTTGTTACTGTGTAAAAAGTAGCATGAATGCATTATATACAGATACTTTGGAAACAGAGAAGGAAATAAATCACATGCATACTCCTGCCACTCAGAAACTCTATGATCATCAAGGTTGTTTTTTTTTTTTTTTCTCCCAGTACAGAAATCTTTTAAAAATTTCTCTCTGTGCTATCCTGTAAGGTAGTCACAAGCCTCATAACTACCAAGCACTTAGAACATGGCTAGTCCAAATTAAAATGTGCTATAACTTCAAAGATACCAACTCATTAGAAATAAGTCGTTAGTAGCTTTTTATACCTAGTATAAATGATGCTTTTGTATATATTAGGCTAAATAAAACGTTATTAAAATTAATTTTCTATATTTTTGCTTTTTAAAATGTCGCTTCATGAAAATTAAAATCCAAGTATGTGGCTTGCATTATATTTCTGCTGAACAAAACTGGTTTAAACCATCCTGAATAAATTATGTCTTGTTCTTACCATTTGAAATGCTAACCAACATGTTTTCTCCATGTTTTCATCCTTATATGGTATATTTGTTATTTGTTAATGTTTTACTGAACACCTATGACGTAGTACCAGGCAGAGGTCAGTTCCAGCCATTGGCTATGAGAGCATAGTGTTTAATATTATTTATGAAGCAATTTGTATCATTAGGAATTTTCCCTAGGAGAGATTCCCAGATGGAAGTGACACCAACATCAAAGGTTCCATCATGGGTGTGGATGATTGGGGGGACCTATGGGGGAGCTCAGTGCCAAGAGCTCTCTGCACCCCAGATGGTCCTGGAGCTGTCCCAGGCCCCCAGGCCGCTCATACCTGTGACTCTCAAGAAACTGACAGAAAGAGCTGGGCTAGCGTGAAGGTGAAGGGCAACTGCTATATGAGGCAGAGGTTCCTCATAAACAGTCAGATACACCTGCAGATGTCATGCATAATGAGCTACAGTCTCCATCCATCTCCCCACCTGCCTGTCTGCCCAGCACTTTTCTGCCTATAGGAAGGTGATCTGAACGTGTAATGATGAGTTACTGATTTAAAATCATGAGGGTCAGTTGCGGTGGCTCAAGCCTGTAATCCCAGCACTTTGGGAGGCTGAGGTGGGCAGACTGCTTGAGTTCAGGAGTTTGAGACCAGCCTGGCAAACATGGTGAAACCTGTGTCTACCAAAAATACAAAAATTAGCCAGATGTGGTGGCATACACCTGTAACCCCAGCTACTTGGGTGGCTGAGGCAGGAGAGTCACTTGAACCTGGGAGGTGGAGGTTGCAGTGAGCTGAGATTGTACCACTACACTCTAGCTTGGGCAACAGAGTGAGATCCTGACACACACAAACACACACACACACACACACACACACACACGCACACACAAAATAAAAAGAATAAAATCATGGACTTGGAGATTATGTAGAGTTGAGTGGCCCCTCAGCCCCCCACGCATTCTACCTTGTTGCCTTCCCACCACCCTCTGCCCCTCCCTTCCCTAAGAGCTCAGAGACAGAAAGCAGCTTCTGCTCACACTTCTGTCCTCAGCTTATGGTGAGGACACAAGGGCCCTTTGTCAGTCCCAGAGCTAGTAGCAGAGACATCCTTAAGATTCAGACCCAGGCATGCTGGACTCCAGAGGGCCCTTCATTTCTTTCTCTGGTCCTAAGACATCTTTTGCAGATAGCTTAGCTCCCCAAAGGATTTCCCTCCAGAGATCTGAAATGTGTAGGGGACCCAGCTTTATCTATGTCTACCTTTGAGAGAGAGGCCAGGAGTTCTGGGGCAGAGGCCAGTATCACAGAGGTCAGGTCAGCCTCAGGGGCTGCTTTGGCTTCTGGACAGCTCTGTGGTGATAGCTGGGTCAGGGGTCTTCCAGCCAGACCCAGAGGTGTAGGGGATACTGAGTCAGGCAGTGTTTGAAGCATGAAGTTACGAGTGAAGCAACAGCTTGGTGGTCACTGAGGGGCAAGCTCATTTGTATCCAGGGATCAGGCAGGCTGCAGAGCCCAAAAGCCGGAGGGGGTTGGCAACCAGGATGTCACTTGGAGTGGGGGCTGGAGTGGAAGCCTGGGCAGCGAGAGCTGTGTGGCATGTTGGGGTCAGTGTGCAGCAGCAGAAGCACTCCAGCGCCCAGGGGCCTCTCCAGCTGGAGATGAAGAGGCATCTCAGAAACGATAACGTGTTTCGAGCAGGGCTCTTACTTTTCCCTGGCTATTGACGTACACGTTTTTTCCCACCCCATCTTCCCATCCCAGTAAATGGCAGCATTGTCTACTAGTTGCCTAAGCCAAAAACCAGGACTGGTCCCTGCTTCTTCCCTGCTCTTACCCGTGTGGGCCAGGCCCTGTGGCTGTCCCGCAAGGCACACTGCAGACCCGCCTGCCTCTCTCGCTCCTCACCTCTGGCACCGTGGTCCAGACGGCTGTCGCCTCCTGCAGAACCTCGCAGCGGCACCTTCACGGCTTGGTTGTTCTCCCTCTGCGTTCCATTTTCCACCCAGCAGCCAGGGTCCTCACCTGGAAAGGTGATGTTAGATCCCATCCTTTTCCAGTGCTTCCCGTTTCCTTCAGGGTAAACGCCAGACGCCTCCCATGGTCTAGCCTCTGTCGCCTCTGCTCCCTCACCTTCTCCTTTGCTCAGTTGGCTCCGACCTTTGCCTTGCTCATCCCCTCCCTGGAGTGCTCTGCCCATGACTCATCCCGTGAATATCCTTCTGATGTTGAGTCTGCTGTCACTGCCTCCAGGCAGTCACCCCTGGTGTTGTGATCTGAAGATCACCCCTGCCCGTCATTCTCACCAACGTACCTGGGTTTATTTTCTCATTGACACCGGCCACTTTCTGGAGTGTTAACTGATCTGTTGTCTGTGGTCTGCCTGTTCCCCCGGGAACATTTTTGTGTGTGTTTGGCTCCATGAGACAGGGCCTTGCTGTTTGAGTTTGTTTGCCACAAAATCCTCATTGAGTGTTAGGCCCTATATGGCAGTTGCTTGATTGTGACAGATATAAAAATAAATACCTATTTATTCATTTATTGAGTAAGTGGATTTCATCATGACACGGTAGATGTCTCCAGTAGCACAGGGTTTGGCCCTGAGTGGATGGTGACACAGGTTCCTCTTAGCTCTGGCTTTCCGTTTAAGTCCTGCAACAGAGGCCCCAAAGAGCCCCCTTCCCAGCGATGCCTGGCCACCATGAGTCACCTCCAAGAGCCCTGGGAGAGTTGGTGTTCCCAGGGAAGATGACCCTCTCCAGGAAGGCTGGGGCCAGTGCCCCGAAGGGTTCTTGGGTGCAGTAGGACTCCCCTCTTCCCTTGCCCACGTCCTTCTCATTCATAAAGGGCTTGTGCTGCTAGGAGCCCCAGCAGCCCTTTCCTGGGAGGTCTCTGCTGTCTGGTTCTTGAGTTGCATTGGTGGTCACAGTGGGGTCCCAGGGCCCCCGAGAGCCTCTGCTTATTTTGCCTCCAAGTTGACACATCTGGTGTGTTGTAATGAGTGCACTGATGTGTTATCTCATTTACTTATCCCAACATGCTGCTTAATAGAGACCATTTTCCCCATCTCACAGTTGAGGGAGCCGGTGCCCAGTGGGGGCAGAAACTCACCAGGGTACCAAAGCCAGAAAGGAGCAGAGCTGAGTGCCCCTCCACACCTGATTCTGAGTCCTCAGTCTCAACCACTTCTCTTTCCTACTTGGGATGCCTGGATTCAGGGACCTGCGCAAACCCTTTCACCTCCCAAGTGTCAGTCTCCTCCTTTGTAATACAGGGAATAACCCATGTGCTGTTTGCTGGCACAGGCAGTTGTGGGAGTTGGGGGTGGAGGAGGAAAAGTTAACAATTTCCCACCTCTCTCTCGCCCTCAGTTGCTGTTAATCGCAGGGGAGAGCCAAACCCAACAGAGGCAGGTAGAGAGGCCTGCACACAGGGCAGCTCTAAACAGCCTCCTGGGGGTTGGAGGAAGGCCGGGAAGGGCTGACTAGAGGCAGTTTTCTGAATCAAGAGAGGCAGCAGTTGGCCCAGCTTAGGACAGGGAGGGCAGCACACCAGCCCGACAGAGCTGGGCCAAGTGTCCTCCTCCCGTCCCCGAAACTGGTACCAAGAGCATCCTCATCAGCTGGGCTGGGGGAAGTGAGGCTGGAGCTGATGGGGAGCTGAAGGAGGGCAGGCTGGGCTGCAGGAGCCTGCCGGATGTGCCTGAGGAGCAGGCCCTGGAGCTTTCTTTCTGGGCTTTGAGAACCACCAGGAACCATTAGCTGCTGTCACTCCATCTTCCCCAGACTCTCCAGAAACCCCTTCTCAAGATCTCTCTTTTTTTTTCCTCCCAAATCTCATGTCAGTTCCTGGGCTGGGGCCAGAGTATTTCAAAGCCTAAAAGGAAAAGGCTATTTCCTTTAGTAAACCCAGCTTCAGCTCCTACAGACTGGGGAGAGGGCTACTGTGGTTCAGTTCTGCCTCTAGGAGTTTCTCCTTGTCTATGTGTGGAAGCCTCGTAATGGGGGAACCCCGAGTTTGAGCAGCTCCCCAGGGCTTGGGCTCCAAGGGCTGGCCCCAGGGGTGTGGACCTGTTTTATTCTGTTTCTTAACTCAGACAGTTGTTTGGACTGTGACTCGATACCCGCTGCTGCGCCTGCCCCCCGCCCTGGCCTCGATAGATTCTGTGTGCTTTCAGTTGGAATTGTCTCTGTATGTTCTGCCCATCAAAGATAGGTGCAGTATTCAGAAGACAAAGTCCAAACAGCATGAAAAACCCATGCCTGCCAGAGAATCTTTTGATTTGTTAACCCATTTATGCCGGAGGTTGCAATTTTTTGCATTTTTGCAATCAGACCTTGGCAATGACCTTGAGCAGTAGGATATAAATAACTCCCATATGCTTAGCATTCCAATAATGGAACACTAGGCATAAGTGGGTTATTGTCATCTAAAACAGAGGTCCCTCCCCAACCCCTGGGCCGCTGACAGGTACCAGTCCGCTTGGCCTCTTAGGAACTGGGCCACATGGCAGAAGGAGTGTATTTACAGCCGCTCCCTATTGCTCACGCTCGCATTACCGCCTGAGCTCCACCGGCTGTCAGATCAGCAATGGCATTAGATTCTCATAGGAGTACAAGCCCTGCTGTGAACTGCACACACCAGGGACCTAGGTTGTGTGATCCTCATGAGAATCTAATGCCTGATGACCTGTCATTATGTCTCACCACCCCCAGATTGGACTGTCTAGTTTCAGGAAAACAAGCTCAGGGCCCCCACTGATTTTACATTATGGTGAGTTGTATAATTATTTCATTATATGTTACAATGTAATAATAATAGAAATAAAGTGCGTGATAAATGTAATGCACTTTAATCCTCCCGAAACCATCTCCTGGCTCCCTGTCCCTGGAAAAATGATCTTACACGAAACTAGTCCCTGGTGCCAAAAAGGTTGTGGAACCACTGATCTAAACCACTGTTTATTTTCTTAAATAAACTTTTGACTTTGGAATCATTTTAGATTTGCAGAGAAGTTGCGGGGATGTACAGAGAGTTCTTGTCTGTACCCCTCACTCAGTTTCCCCATCGTTAATGTTGTCGTGACCGGGGTGCCTTTGTCAAAACTGAGGAAACAACACTGGTATATTACTATGAACGAAACTCCAGACTATTTGGGTTTCACCAGTTTTTCCTTTACTGTCCTCTCTTCTAGGGTCAGTCCAGGCACCACATGCTTTACATGATTTTGATTTGTCATTTCTCTCCAGTTTCCTCTGCTCTGTGACAGTTTCTCAGTCTTTCCTTATTTTTTATGACCTTGACACTACTTTATTTTTTGGAAGTGAGCCCTCCCTTAGGATTGAGGGGCATGGTGGGCAGGTGGGTTAAGCTCCATCTTCTCCGGAGGTATATCTACGCAGACTATTTTGAACTTCTCTGTAGGAGAGAGTTGTCTTTTCTCCTCCATTTATTTATTCATTCAATCATTTATTTATATCAGTATAGGCTCATATCTTTTTCTTTTACACATCGGGTTCTAGTACAGTACTACATGATTCATTTTGTTGCTTGAATTCTTCTAGCTTTGGCCATTGGGAGTTCTTGCAGGTTTGTTCCTGCGTCCTGTGACATGCCCCATCCTTGAGTTTTGTTTGGGGTGTGTGTGTGTGTGTGTGTGTGTGTGTGTGAGTGTGTTGAGCACTTCTTTGCTTTCTGACACTACAATATGCTGCAGCCTCCTTTTATTTTCCAACTTCTAGAATCAGTTATGTCTCTAGGGAGCCTGGTGAGTCATTTGCTCTGCTTTGTTTTGTTTTACTTTTATTATTTTTATTTTTTAAAACTGTGGTGAAATACACATAATTGACCATTTTAATCATTTCTAAGTTTACAGTTCAGTGACATTAAATACATTCACATTGCTGTACAGCTGTCACCACTGGAATGTTTTCATCTTCTCAAAGAACCATTGGTTTTATTAGAAGAGATGTGTTTATTGTAGGGAACAAAGGAGATAAAGTGAAAGAAAACTGCTGCATCTCCATTTCCCTGAAGACTGCTCCTCTTTCTGGACATGTTCTAGCCCTCACATTCCTCTGTGTGTTATCTCTTTTGTACACATGAGATTAGACCAGACATCTGGTTTTGCAACCTTTTCTTTCCCCTTACTGATCTGTATTTCCATGGTTACAGACACCACTACCAAGAACATCTTTGTGTGCCTGTATATTTCTACAGGGAAAAAAATCCGGCCTGGAAGTGAACTTGCTAGGCTGAATTTTAATGGATATTGCCAAAGTGTCCTTTAAAATACAGTAAGACAATAAAAGCAATATTTTTCTTCACAATTTTATTTTTATTTGTTTGTTTGTTTATTTATTGAAGACAGGGTCTTGCTATGTTGCCCAGGCTGGAGTGTGGTGGTGCGATCCTGGCTCACTGTAGCCTCAATGTCCTGGGCTCAAGTGATCCTCCAGCCTCAGCCACCCAAGTAGTTGGGACTTCAGATGTGCATCACCACACCTGGCTATATATATATTTTTGTTTTTTGTAGAGACAGGATCTCTCTATGTTGCCCAGGCTGGTCTCGAACTCCTGGGCTCAGGCTGTCCTGCCTCGGCGTCCCAAAGTGCTGGGATTACAGACGTCAGCCACCATGCCTGGCCTGCTCAACTTTTTAATGAGACTCTCGTTCCAGGTGTACTGGACCAGACAGTAAACTGCATGTATATCTTTTCCAAATGTGTACTTGGCTAGGCGGTAGTCAAGATCCCCAGTGCACCCCTGTTTCTGTCCCTGTGTGTTTCCCAAGAAATTGCATAGGGCCATGCCCACAGAAGAAGACCCAGAGAGGCAGAGGGGGGAGCAGGGTCCCTGCGAATGTTAAATGGTCGGTGGGGTGCAGGGCCCAGATTCCAGCCTGCCTGGTCCTGCCTCAGGAATCCCTCTAGGGTGCCCAGGCCTTTATGGGGTGGTGTGGCCTCTGCTCTGTCCAGACTGGCCTGGTGCCTTGGAGGCTAGAAGTAAAGTTGCATTTTCTCCCTGGCCAGACTGACTTAGACCTTAGCCCTCCTGTTATTTAGGAAGCTAGAGAATCCCCAAAGGGCCAGTAGGACAGCCCAGCTCACACGGAGCCGGAGGAGTGCCGAGGTCCTGCCGGTGCCCTCAGGGGACAGCCCCGATCCAGGTCTGCGGGGAAAGGAACTTCCCTTTGTCAAGCTTCAGAAGGGACCTAAAACCCAACAGGATCTCCAGAAACCTGGCGTCGGGGGTCTCTGCGGGGCAGCTGGTCTGACTTGGAGGGCACTAGAGCTGGACCCCTCTGCCTGACCATGAAGTTTGGCCTGGAGAGAAATCTCCTCCAAGGTAGGTCAGACTGCAGAGATTGGCACCCTGAAGGAATAGTTCCCACTATGTGTGAGAGAGGTTGGACCCAAAAGCACCACCAGCATTAGGAGGAGTCCTGTGGGGTTAGAGGAGGCCAGAAAGTCATGGCGTCTGCCCCCTCTTCCCAGGGAAGAATTAGGCACAGCATGCTCACTTGGTGCTGGTGTGGCCTCTGGAGACCGGCCACTGTGGTGGGCACTGCAGGGAAATAACCATGCCCACAGGTAACACTACAGGTAACCCTGCCTACAGGTAACACTACAGGTAACCCTGCCTACAGGTAACATTACAGGCAACCCTGCCTACAGTTAACACTACAGGTAACCCTGCCCACACATAACACTACAGGTAACCTTGCC
>PVKP010021143.1:0-39678 GCA_004027715.1 Plecturocebus donacophilus | reverse complement strand
TTCACTGGGAGCTACATTCCTGAGCTGTTGCTAATCGGCCATCTTGGATCTCTCTCGTCATTATGGTTTTTAGTAGTGATGGGCATTTGCTAAATCTAGGAGAAGGTCCAGATTTGTTTGGGTTTCTGAATGGCATCTGGGTTTTTCAGTTACTGCAATGCACATTATAGCAGTAGCCTGCAAGTACAAGATACGTTTAATTTGGTTTAAATTTGAATTAAGTCAAACAGCTCTGAGAAGGAAGACATAAAATTCAAAGATTTCAGTGGTTCTGTAATTGCCTTATGAAGTCCTGTGGAGGAAAGGTAAAAAAGAATGAGGTCATTTATTTGATCTACACTTCAAAATTGTGGTGCCTAAACAGAAAGTTGCTTTTATTTTCAGACCAAGAGCTCAGCATGCAATAGTCCTAAAATAAAAATCGATCACTCAGAAAATGTCAGTCCACCCCATAATTTTAAGCTTTAACTCTTTAAACAATCTTTAATACTTTAATCTCAGATTCATCATTATATATTCCACAGACCAAGAAAGAATAAACAATGTGGTTGAAAGAAATAAATCCTAGGCGGGCAGATCACAAGTCAGGAGTTGGAGACCAGCCTGCTGACCAACATGGTGAAACCGTCTCTACTGAAAATATAAAAATTAGCCGGTTGTACTGGCACACACCTGTAGTCTCAGCTACTCAGCAGGCTAAGGAAGGAAAATTGCTTGAACCCAGGAGGTGGAAGTTGCAGTGAACCGAGATCGCACCACTGCACTCCATCCTGGGTGACAGAGTGAGATTCTGTCTCAAAAAAAAAAGTAGAATCCTGAATATTGCAACCTCTCCAAATGTTTGTGAAAAATCTTAGTAACCAGGGAAGAATATTCACTAACACCTAACTAGAAACTTCTTAGGGGGAAAATTTTTCTAAAAGCAAAAAGAGTACTAATTTGTATTTCTTTTGCTTGTTTTAGTTTTATTTTTTTGAGACAAGGTCTCGCTCTGTCACCCAGGCTGGCGTGCAGTGGTGAGATCATAGCTCACTGCATCCTCAACCTCCTGAGCTCAGGTGATCCCACATGCCATTACACTCAGCTAATTTGTGTATGTTTTATAGAGATAGGGTTTCATCGTGTTGCCCAGGCTGATCTCAAACTCCTGAGCTCAAGTGACTCTTCCGCTTTGGCTTCCAAAGTGCTGTGGGGCTCTAATTTGTGTTTCATTTATACAAATATGAGCTCTGAAAACAGATAAACTAGATTCAAATCTTGGTCAGGTTTGTTAATCTCTCTGACCTTCGGTTTTCTTATCTGAAAGGAGGAAATTATATTATCTAACCCATAGGGTTATTATATTAAATGAGATAATCCAAATACCACAATTAGCGTTAATCATGCCCAGAATATAGTAAGCTTAGTCCAATAAATATGAGCTAGTATGTAAGTTATTATAAACAATCCAGCTGGGCCCAGTGGCTTGCTTCTGTAATTCCAGCACTTTGGGAGGCCAAGGCAGCAGGATTGCCTGAGGCCAGGAATTCAAGACCATCCTGAGCAACATGGCAAGACCCCATATCTACAAGAAAATTAAAAAAAAAAAAAAAATCCATGCATGGTGCTGCATGCTTCTGGTCCCAGCTACTCAGGAGGCTGAGGTGGGAGGATCACTGGAGCCCAGGAGATTGAAGCATCACTAAACAATGATGGTGCCACTGCAGTCACGCCTAGGCAACAAAGCAAGAATATGTCTCCAGAAAAAAAAAAAAAAAGGCCCCAGACACAGTGGCTCATGCCTGTAATCTCAGCACTTTGGGAGGCCCTGGTGGGTGGATCACCTGAGGTTAGGCGTTCGAGACCAGCCTGACCAACATAGTGAAACCTATCTCTACTAAAAATACAAAAATTAGCAGGGTGTGGTGGTGTACACCTGTAGTCCCAGCTACTTGGAAGGCTGAGGCAGGAGAATCGCTTGAACCCGGGAGGCAGAGGTTGCAGTTAGCCAAGATTGAACTACTGCACCCCAGCCTGGGCAACACAGCGAGACTCTGTCTCGAAAAAAAAAAACAAAAGTGAAACAATCCAAATATTCATAAATGATGGATTGGTTAAATAATGTATAGCATGTTCACCCATTTTTTTTTTTTTGATGAGACAAAGTCTCGCTTTGTTGCCCAGGTTGGAGTGCAGTGGTGCGATCTTAGCTCACTGTAACCTCCACCTTCAAAGTTCAAGTGATTCTTGTGCCTCAGCCTGCTGAGTAGTTGGGACTACAGGCATGTACCACCACGCCTGGCTAAATTTCTTTTGTATTTTTAGTAGAGACAAATTTTACCACGTTGCCCAGGCTAGTCTCGAACTCCTAAGCTCAGGCAACTCATCTGCCTTGGCCTCTCAAAGGGCTAGGATTATAAGTGTGAGCCACTGCACCCAACCATAGTATGTACACACGTTAAATGGAATATTATACAGCTATAAAAATGGAAGAAACACTCTATGCACTGATATGGAAAGATCTACAAAATATACTCTAGAAGAGAAAAAAAAGTTACAGAAGAGTATGGTATTTTGGGATTAAAAGAAGGGATGAGAATAAGAATATATATTCTATTTGTTTGTATTTGCATGAAAAAATTATCATAGGATACACAAAGAAACTAATAAAAGCTATTATCTGGCTGGGCACAGTGGCTCATGCCCGTAATCCCAGAACTTTGGGAAGCTAAGGTGGGTGGATCACCTGAGGTGGGAAGTTTGAGACCAACCTGACCAACATGGAGAAACCCCGTCTCTACTAAAAGTACAAAATTAGCCTGGCGTGGTGGCACATGCCTGTAATCCTGGCTAATCAGGAGGCTGAGGCAGCAGAATTGCTTGCAGCTGGAGGCAGAGGTTGCTGTGAGACGAGATCGCACCATTGCTCTTCAGCCTGGGCAACAAGAGCAAAACTTGTCTCTCTCTCTCTCTCTCTCTCTCTATATATATAATATTTATACATATTTTATAAAATATATAAATATATTTTATATTTTTTATAAAATATATATAAATATTTTTATGTTTTTTATAAAATATATATAAAATCTAACTGAGGATTAATGTGGGAATGAAACTAGGTGAAAAGATGGAAACAGAATTAATAGAAAAAGAGGCAGGACTAAGACTTTTACTTTATACTATTTTATAGTTTTAATATATTAATGAATATATTTCTGATTTTTAAAAAACAGGATTACTTAATTTTAGTTTGTTAGCTTTTATTATTTTATAATTCAAAGTACAAAAGGATAAGCATCCTGGCTGGACATGGTGACTTACGCCTGTAATCCTAGCATTTTGGGAGGACAAGGCAGGTGGATCGCTTATGGTCAGGAGTTCAAGACCAGCCTGGCCAACATGGTGAAACTCCATCTCCACTAAAAATACAAAAAAAAAAAAAAATTAGCCAGGCGTGGTACTGTGTACCTGCAGTCTCAGCTACTTGGGAGGCTGAGGCAGGAGAATCATTTAAACTCAGGAGGTGCAGGTTGTAGTGAGACAAGATCATACTACTATACTCCAGCCTGAGCAACAGAGTGAGATTCCAGCTCAAAAAAAAAAAAGAATAAGCATACTAATATATACTTGGCCTTTGATTGTTTGTTCATTTGTTTATTTGAATTTACTGTGGGATACTGTAGGGATACACATAGCACTTAAAGAAACAGGAATCGGGCCGGGCGCTGTAGCTCACGCCTGTAATCCTAGAGCTTTCGGAGGCCGAGGTGGGTGGATCACCTGAGGTCAGGAGTTCAAGACCAGCCTGGCCATCATGGTGAAACCCCATCTTAAAAAAAAAAAAAAAAGAAAGAAACAGGAATCTTACTAAAATGCTTCATGGTCACCGGGGCCAAAAGGATGGTCTAGAAGGTAGAGCTAGTGATTCGTAGATCTTTACTTCAACACACCACCAGTCTATTTCTTTGATATTTATGTGAAGAAGTTTCCAAATGCAAGCTCTCAAAGTGAGCATGTGAGTAAACATCACTGCTCCTATGTAATTAAATATATATTAAATGTAATAAATTACCTAGACTCACAAAAAATATGGGTTTCATTCTCCTCTTGTGCCTTTTCATCTTCTACTGATGGGGGCCTGTTTCTGGAAAGAAAATGTGGCTTGACAAAAAAGGCATCAAACAAATCTTGTCTCAAATTTAAAGTTCACAGTCTGCTATATGTATTACCCTCATAAGCCTCAATTTTCTTACATAAAAAAGGATAATGAAACTTTTTTATAGGATTGATGAGATTCAAGATATATAAAAAAATACTACAGCATCCTGAGGAAATATAGGCTCCACACTCATGAACAATAAATGAGTTTTTTTAAATATGCATAAGTAAATGTGAGCCAAAGAGGAATCTTATCAAAACATTTTATTAGTCAAACACAGTGGTTCATGCTTGTAATGCCAGCACTTTGGGAAACCCAGACAGGAGGATAGCTTAAAGCCAGGAGTTTGAGACCAGCATGCGCAACATAGTGAGACCTCATCTCTACAAAAAGTTAAAAAAAAAAAAAAAGCCAGATATGGCGGTGATGCATACTTATAGTCCTAGTTACTTGGGAGCTGATGTGGGAGGACAGCTTGAGCCCAGGAGCTTGAGACTGCAGTGAGCTATGATCATGCCACTGTACTCCAGCCTGCATGACCGAGCAAGGCTTTGTTTCTGAAAAAAAAAATTGTCCAAAGATATTCCTTCAATAATACACAATTAAATGAACTTATAAACAGTCCAGAAGTCCAGAAAGAACCCAACTGTAATTCCTACCAGGGTAATTGCTAACTATGTGAAATTAGATTCTTATGAGTTTGTGAAGATAGTCATTGTGTACCTAGGTCTATTTTTAAATTTACATGATCCAAAATGAGAGTACAGCAGCCTATTAAAGTATCAAAATTCTTTTCTTTGGACTGAAGATTATATCAACTAGCATTGTAATAGTGATAGTATGGCTCACATTAATCAGAGGGTCCAGTTAACAGTTGCATATATTATAACTTTGATTAAGCAAAAGGTGAAACAAATTATGTTAATAGATGCTTTATTATTTAAAACAAACAAAAAAAGTCTCTCAAAACATGTAGCCCAGTGCAGGGTGAAGAAGAGGCTACCTCATTTGTGAATAAGTCAGGAAGAAGGTTTTAAAATAGCGGTGTACACATGTTCTCACTCATAGGCGGGTGAGGAACAATGAGAACACATGGACACAGGGAGGGGAGCATCACACACTGGGGCCTGTTGGGAGAGGCCAAGGGAGGGACAACGGGAAGGGAGGGTTGGGAGGTCTAGGAGGGATAACACGGGGAGAAATGCCAGATATAGGTGACAGAGGGATGGAGGCAGCAAACCACATTTCCGTGTGTGTACCTATGCAACAATCCTGCATGATCTGCACATGTACCCGAGAACCTAAAGTACAATAAAAAAATAAAATAAAATAGCAGTGTAGAAGTAAACTGGCTTCGCTACTCCCCACAGAAAACCTAAAACAAATAAACAGCACTGAGATTTTCACCAGCAACAACCCAGAACTCAAATACGAGAATGAGACAGATTCTGGGGCTAGAGAGAAGTGGAAAAAAAAAAAAACCCAACTCAGCAGGTCATAGGAGATGATTCTTCTTCATCTGCAAGGCCCACCCCATTCTGCCCAGCAACAAGTGCTTAAAAAATCTTTCCCCAAAGCATAATTTCTATATTAGAAAACGTGAGATTGAGGTGGTCAACCAGCTTTACCACCATCTTAGATTTTCTGGCAGGAGACCTGTGCTTGCCTTACCCCATGAGAAGCACTGTAGCTGTCCAAAGGGAGAAATATACCTAACGATGGGAAGCGACAAAAGGGAGAGGCAGTACTACCATCCCCAGCCCTGGAAACTCTGCTCTATAATTTGGCCACAGGAAATACCAAATTGGAGTGGGTATTCAGCAACACCATATTGTAGGATGTTTCCTAGGTCCCTTGGGCACAAACCCCTAGTAAGCTTGCCCACATGGCCAAAATAATTCCTTTGGGATAGGTAACGCTTCAATCATTTTCTAGAGCCAAGGAAAACCTGGCCTTAAGGTGCCACCTACAGCTGAAAAAAGACAATGACCTAGCAGTAATGATTTGCTATGAAAATATATCCAATAAAAAGCAAAACAAGCCGGAGAGAGAACACTGGAATAAATACATCCTTCAATGCAAAGACATATATTTATACCCATGAGAAATAACAGTAAACAGGGAACCACAACCTCCCCCAAAAAGACGAAGCAAAAATCCAGTGATTGACCCTAATTAGATGGCAATTTGTGAGCTCCCTGACCAAGAATTCAAAAGCAATTTTAAGGAAACTCAATAATCTCCAAAATAATACAGAAAAGCACTTCAGAAATTTATCAGAAAAATTTAACAAAGATATTGAAGTAATAAAAAAATCCAACAGAAATCTTGAAACTGAGAAGTACATTTGCTGAACTGAAGAACTCATTAAAGACTTTAAAGAGCAGAATGGATTAAACAGAGGAAAAAAAAAATCAATGAGCTTAAAGACCAGCTATCTGAAAACACACAGTGAAAGAAAAAAAGAAAAAAGACCAAAAGGAACAAAGACCGCCTACAAGACACAGATAATTATCTTAAAAGAACAAATCCAGAGCTCAACAAGAGCAAGGGATAGAAATCTTATTCAAAGAAATAATATCAGAAAAAATTTTAAAACTTGAGGAAGATATAAATATCCAAGCACAAGAAGGTCTGAGAACATCAAACAAATTCAATTCAAGTAAGACTACCCCAAAGCATATAACAATCGAACTCTCACCCAGGCACAGTGGCTCATGCCTGTAAGCCCAGCACTTTAGAGGCTGAGATGGACAGATCACTCGAAGTCAGGAGTTCAAGACCAGCCTGGGCAACATGGCAAAACCCCATCTCTACTAAAAATACAAAAATTAGCTGGGCATGATGGCATACGTCTGTAATCCCAGTTATTTGGGAGGCTGAGATATGAGAATCACTTGAACCTAGGAGGTGGAGGTTGCAGTGAGCCAATATCATACCACTGCACTCCAGCCTGGGTGACAGAGTAAGACCCTGTCTCAAAATAATAATAACATTAATACTTTAGTGCTAAAAGGATGCTACCGAAGTGAATACGTGCCATTTGAAAATTGATACTGATAGATTTGCTCAACACAGAGTTTAGCACAAACCTTCAACTCATTAAAAAAAAATGCAACATCTGCTGAACACAGTAGTTCACGCCTGTAATCCCAGCACTTTGGGAGGCTGAGGTGGACCAATCACGAGGTCAGGAGTTTGAGACCAGCTTAACCAACATGGTGAAACCCCATCTCTACTAAAAATACAAAAAAAATTAGCCAGGAATGGTGGCGGGTGCTTGTAATCCCAGCCACTGGGAAGGTTGAGGCAGGAGAATCGCTTGAACCTGGGAGGCAGAGTGCAGTGGCACAATCTCGACTCACTGCACTCCAATGTGGGTGACCGAGTGAGACTCCATTTAAAAAAAAAAAAAAAAGCAATGTCTGCAAAGCGCAATAAAGTAAAGCACAATAAAATGAAACATGTTTGTATTTTTTCTCATTCTGTAGGTTCTTTTTTCACTTCCCGATGAGAAAAGTTTTAATGGACTTTTGATGGACTAAAGTTTTTAATTTTGATAAAGCCCAATTTATCTAATTTGTCTTTGGGCGCTTATGCTTTTGGTATCATATCTAAGAATTTATTGAAAAAGTAAAGATCATGAAGATTTAGTCCTTTTTTTCCAAAGACTTTTGTAGCTCTTTTTTGGTCTTTCATCCATTTTGAGTTTATTTTGTATATGGTGTGAGATAGGGGTCCAACTTCATTCTTCTGCATTCGGATCTCCCATTATCCCAGTACCATCTGTTGAAGAGACTTTTATTGACTCATTGAGCATCTCAGCACTTTTATCAAAAATCAATTGACTATAAGTTTATGGGTTTATTCCTAGACTCTTAATTTTATTCTTTTTATCTAAATGTCTATGCTACCACCACACTATTTCAGTTACTTCAACTATGTAATAAAGTTTGAAATCAAGAAGTATGAGTCTTCTGGCTGGGTGCAGTAGCTTACACCTGTAATCCCAGCATTTTGGAAGGCCAAGGTGGGTGGATCACCTGGAGTCAGGAGTTCGACACCAGCCTGGCTAAAGTGGGGAAACCCCGTTTCTACTAAAAATATACAAAAAATTAGCCAGGTGTGGTGGCACACACCTGTAATCCCAACTACTCAGGAGGCTGAGGCAGGAAAATTGCTTGAACCCCGGAGGCGGAGGTTGCAGTGAGCCAAGATCATGCCATTGCACACCAGTTTGGGCAACAAGAGAGACACTTCGTCTCAAAAAAAAGAAAAGAAGAAGAAGAAGAGGAGCAGGAGGAGGAGGAGGAAGAGGAAGCATGAGTCTTCTAACTCATTCTTCTTTTTAAAGTTTGTTTTGGCTATTTGGGGTTACTTGCAAATCCATGTAAATTTTAGGATCAGTTATTCCATTTCTGCAACAAACACCATTGAGATTCTGATAGGAATTGCATTGAATCTTTAGATTGCATTGTGAAGTATTATCATCCTAACAATATTAGGTCTTTAGTAGGGGTGAAAATCCATGAATATGATATGTCTTTCATTTATTTAAGACTTCTTTACTTTATTCCAGCAATGTTTTAAAGTTTTTAATGTATACATTTTGAGACTTTTGGTTAAATTTATTCCCAAGGATTTTATTCTATCCTTTTTTATGCTATTATAGATGGAATTTAAATTTTTTCTGGCCAGGCCCAGTGGCTAGGCCAAAAGGGGCAGATCAGTTGAGGTCACGAGTTTGAGACCAGCCTGGCCAACATGGTTAAACCCCATCTCTAATAAAAATACAAAAATTAGCTGGGTGTGGTGGCCAGTGCCTGTAATCCCAGCTACTCGGGAGGCTGAGGCACAAGAATCGCTTGAGCCTGGGAGGTGGAAGTTGCAGTGAGCTGAGATTGTGCCACTGTACTCCAGCCTGGGTGCTGGGTGACAGAGCTAGACTATATCTCAAATATATATATATATATATATATTTTTTTTTTTTTTTCAGATTGTTAACCGCTAGTGTATAGAAATAAAGTTGATTTTTGTATGTGGACATTGTCTCCCACAGCCTAAATGAAGTGGTTTATTAGATGTAATAGTATTGTGTGTGTGAATTCCTTATAATTTTATATATAAAATGATGTTATTTGCAAGTAGAAATAATTTTACTTCTTTCTCTCCAATCTGGATGTCTCTCTCTCTGTCTCTCTCTCCCCTTCCCCTTCCCTTCTCTCTCCCTCTCTGGCCTAATCATCTTGTTTAGAACCTACAGTACAATATTATATAGAAGACAGAAGTTGAAAGAGGACATCCTTGTCCTGTCCTTCATCTTACAAGGAAAGCTTTAAGTTCTTCACCATTAAGTGTAATTTTAGATATGAGGCCATGCACAGTGGTTCACATCTGCAATCCCAGCACTTTGGTATACTGAGGTGGGTGGATCACAAGGTCATTAAATCGAGATCAGCCTGGCCAATATGGTGAAACCCCATCTCTACTAAAAATAAAAAAATTAGCCAGGCATGGTAGTGGGCACCTAGAGTCCCAGCTACTCAGGAGACTGAGGCAGGAGAATCACTTGAACAGGGGAAGTGGAGGTTGCAGTGAGCCAAAATAGCACCACTGCACTCCAGCCTGGGTGACGGAGCAAGACTCCATCTCAAAAAAAAAAAAATTTAGATATGAGTTCTTCATAGATACCCTTTATCATGTCGAGAAACATCCCTTCTATTTCTATTTTGTTGAATGTTTGTCATGAAAGGGTGTTGGATTTTGTCAAAACTTTTTATGCATCTATTCAGATGATCATTTGCTTTTTGTTCTTTATTCTCAATATGGTGTATTACATTGATTGGTGTTCATGCTGAAACATTACATTCCTAAAATAAATCCTCATCTGGCCATGGTGTATAATCCTTTTTATACACTGTTGGATTCCATTTGCTAGTATTTTAAGGAATGTTGTGTCTATACTAATATGGAATCTTGGTCTGTAGTTCTCTTTTCTTCTCATATATTTTTCTGCTTTTGGTTTCAAGGTAATATGGGCCTCATAGAATGAGTTGGAACACGTTCTCTCCTCTTATTTTTTGGAAGGGTTTGTAAAGGATTGGAAGGACTCCAGGTCTGCCCGTCTCTATCCTCCTCCCTATCTTCCCGTTAGTAACCACTTGTGTTAGTTTCGGGTCACCCTTTCAGTGTTCCTTTCATGCAAATATAAGAAAATACAAATATATATTCTTATTTCCCCTCTTACACATCATTTGTATATGCAAACTACCTGTGTGTGTGTGTGTGTGTGTGTGTGTGTGTGTGTGTGTGTGAGAGAGAGAGAGAGAGAGAGAGAGAGAGAGAGGAAGACAGAGACAGAGAGAGTTTGAAGTTTGAGAAGAGAAGAAAATCATGAAACAGCCAGTTTTTCATTCTAAGCATCCTTGGATTCTTTCAGTCTAACCTACCTTGATTAATTATCCTCATTCGACCCCCTCATTTGTCTCTACCATGCTAACTAACGTGTCAAAATCTAGTATTCCAAAATCACAACCCTATTTATATACAGTCCACCTGTTCACTGACTATACTCCGTGATTGGTCTTACTTTAAATTCATGATCATGAACTTCAAGTGGACCTTCAAGTGGCAATCACACCACTTTGCCTAGTCCACCAAGTCATTCACTATGATTATTTCACACTTTCTCCTCTAAACCTATGCCCACAAACTCACTTTCTGGTAATAATCTTTTTTCCTACTTCACTGAGCGAAACAAACAGAAAACTTCCACCCACTCCCACTGGATCAATGCGCTCTGCCTTTCTTCCTACTTCTCTATGTTCCTAACTCAGTAGCTAGAAATCCTGTCTCATGTTTCTCCTGGAGAGGCCCTGAATGGAAGGAAGATAAGTCTGGACACACACTGCATCTTTTCTATTTCAGAATTCCTGGGATACTTATCACAGCAAACTGATTAAGAATACTCTTGGGCAGGGTTGGGCATGGTGGCTCATGCCATAATCCTAGCACTTTGGGAGGCTAAGGAGGGCAAATCACTTGAGGTCAAAAAATTCAAGACCAGCCTGGCCAACATGGTGAAACCCTGTCTCTACAAAATATAGAAAAATTAGCTATGTGCGGTGGCACATGCCAGTGGTCCCAGCTACTCAAGAGGCTAAGGAGAGAAAATCCCTTGAACCTGGGAGGCAGAAGTTGCGATGAACCTAGATCACACCAATGCACTCCAGCCTGGGTGATAGAGTGAGACTCTGTCTCAAAAAAAAAAAAAAAATACTCTTGGGCAGGTATTCCAGACAGGAAAATGCCTCTGCCTCTACTCCTACCCATGTAAACAAGCTGGTGTCTTTGGGGGTCACTGGGATGGGCATGAAGATGGGTACGTTGATGCTACCAAGACTTTAGGTGACAGGAAGAGAGTTCCTTCTCAGCCCCATGGGGCTTAGTAGAATCGGTACTGGGCTTAACCATTGCATATCTGTGCCCTATGATATTCTTCTCTTATTCATCATCATGAATCTTTCTTCACTGGTTTCTATCTAATGTGGATTATTTGGATGCTAGGGATAGGTGAGACAGTGTGATGGGGAAGCTTGATGAATATAGCTTAGACTGAAAGAATCTAAGAATTCTTGGCTGGGTGCGGTGGCTCACGCCTGTAATCCTGACACTTTGGGAGGCTGAGGTGGGTGGATCACCTGAGGTCAGGCATTCAAGACCAGCCTGGCCATCATGGTGAAACCCCATCTTTAAAAAAAAAAAAAAAGAATCTAAGAATTCTTACACTGAAAGACTGTGGATAACTATTTCATATTTCATTTTCCCTCATACTTTCAATATCTACTGTCTCACATTCATTCTTAGTCAATAACTTTCTTATTTCATTAATAAAATGGAATCCATTGCAAGAGTATTTACACACATTCCTATTGTCTATCTATCCACCCACCAACATCTGTGCCCGAATACTCCGCCCTACCGTTTGTTACTGTGGGTGAACTCTACATGCTCCTTGCTGAGGCAAATTCCTCCATTTGTATATCAGATGCCATCATGTCCACTCACAATTAGAGCCAGAAAAGCCAGCCTTCATTCACCTTAAAACCTCTGCTCAGGAACAACCCTGCACTGCGTGAGATTGCATCCTCACTCCCTGTACAATTCACTTTGCAGGGCGGGAAAATTATGTGGCCCTTCTTCCAGCAGACACTTGTAAGCATTTCTCCAAACAAGCTGCATTTTAAGACTTGGCCAGGCATGATGGCTCACACCTGTAATCCCAGCACTTTGGGAGGCTGAGGCAGGTGGATCACGAGGTCAAGAGATCGAGACCATCCTGGCCAACATAGTGAAACCCTATCTCCACTACAATACAAAAAATTAGCTGGGTGTTGTGGCGCACACCTGTAGTCCCAGATACTCGGGACGCTGAGGCAGGAGAATTGGTTGAACCCGAGAGGCAGAGATTGCAGTGAGCCAAGATCACACCACTACACTACAGCCTGGCACCTGGCAACAGAACGAGATTCTGTCTCAAAAAAAAAAAAAAGACTCGATGATGCTCTGCATTTGGGCCCATAGTAGGTGCTCATAGCATTTTTCACAATGACTAACATTCATAAACACAATTCCAGATCTCAGGGCTGCAACTTTAGCCAGAGAATTTCTAACTAGGAAAGGTTTTGCCTAATGTTTGATCCATTGCTGATGAATGACCCCAGTAAAGTACTATCAAGTATATTGATGGGGCCCGTTCCAAGAAAGAAAGCTTATTATATGATCTAATCCAACAAATTCCTCATACTTTATGCCAAGGGAACTTTCGTCACTCTCATAACTAGTAAATACTCTGCTGAGTAATTGTCTGTGTGCTCTTCTAGTACAAAAAGATAAAATTGACCCTCTATTCACCCTAAGTCCCTTCAGCAAGAATATAAAAATTATGACACTGCCTATAACTAAAATTGGGTTTCTTAAGCACTTTATATTTCATCTGAGAGCAACCTTCAGAAAAAATCATGGAAAGAATGCCATTGACGAATGAAGCTCCTAGGCGATGAAAGGTGCTATTGAGTCTGATTCCTTGGGGATACATTAAAGCAGTATTTCTCAGGAGTTATTGGAAACACAAGTTCATTGAAAAGACTCTGTGATGCAGCCTCTATCTTCCACCTTCCCTTTTTTTACTTCTCTTTCAACCAAAAAATTCTTCCATGTAAATGTTCATGCACTTTCAGACACATTTTCCAGATACCCCTGACCTAACTGGTCTCTCTCATGAGGCCTGAAATTATAGCCTTAACAATTTATTATTTGCTTCAAACAATTCACCTCCAGTCTGGGCAACTTAAAAGTATTACACTAGAAAAGAGTACTGACCATGTGAAAGAAAAGAGGAAAGAGGGGTGTGTTCATCTGTTTTGCATTGCTATAAGGGAATACTGAGGCTGGGTAATATATTTAAGAAAAGAGGTTTATTTGGCTCATGGTTCTGGAAGCCGTACAAGAAGTATGGTGCCAGCATCTGCTCTGCTACTGGTGAAGGCTTTGAAAACTTTTACTCAGCCGGGTGTGGTGGCTCACACCTGTAATCCTAGCACTTTGGGAGGCCAAGGTGGGTGGATCACCTGAGGTCAGGAGTTCAAGACCAGCCTGGCCATCAGGGTGAAACCCCATCTTTATTAAAAGAAAGAAAAAGAAAAAGAAAAAAAAGAAAACGTTTACTTATGGAGGAAGTCAAGGGGAGCCAGTATGTGACATGGCGAGAGAGGGAGCAGGAGAGAGAAGTGAGGTGCCATGCTCTTTTTTTAACAACTAGTTCTTGCATGAACTAAGAGTGTGAAAACTCACTTATTATTGCAGGAAGGGGACCAAGCCATTCATGAGGGATCTGCCCCTGTAACCAAAATACCCCCTACTAGACCCCCCGCCACCACCTCCAATATTGGTGATTACATCTCAACCTGAGATTTGGAAGGGAGAAACATCCACACTATATCAGGGGATAAGGGAAAGATAGGCAAGCAATTAAGCGGTGTATTAGTCTTTCAGTCTCAGCTGCTGCAAGGCCACGCAAGGAATGCCAACGCCTCTAGCTCTCAAAGCTTCCACTCTGGCCTCACCTTCTTCTCAGTCCACTCTGCTGCCACAACTGAAAATTGGTCATCTACTTTGCAAAGGGTTTCTTGGCCGCAACATCACCACCACTGCTATCTCCAAGACTGTAGTGGCTTAATCAAAGGGGTTAAGCTGCTCTGTCAGATACAACCGATTGCTACGAGCAAACAGATTGTCGCTGACTCCTGTCCAAAGGCACAAGGCCAGGCCAGGTGTGGTGGCTCACACTTGTAATCCCAATACTTTGAGAGGCAGAGGCAGGAGGATTGGTTGAGCCCAGGAGTTAGAGATCAGCCTGGGCAACACAGGAAGAACCCACCTCTACAAAAAATAAAAAATTAGCCAGGCATGGTGGTATGTGCCTGTGGTCCCAAGTCTTAGAAGGCTGGGGCAGGAGGATGACTTGAGCCTGGAAGTTTGATGCTTCAGTGATACCTGATCATTGTGCCACTATATTCCAGCTTCAGTGACAGAGTAAGGCCTTGTCTTAAAAAAAAAAAAAAAATTAAGAATTTGGCCGAGTGTGGTGGCTTACACCTGTAATCCCAGCATTTTGGGAGGCCAAGGTGCATGGACTCACCTGAGATCAGGAGTTTGAGCAAAAGCAGAAACCTCTGATAAACCCATCAGAATTTGTGAGACTTATTCACTATCACAAAATTAGCACAGGAAAGATTGGCCCCCATGATTCAGTTACCTCTCCCTGGGTCCCTCCCACAACATGTGGGAATTCTTGGAGATACAATTCAAGTTGAGATGGGGGTGGGGACACAGCAAAACCATATCACTTGCAAAGAATGACACTGCATAAGCATATTATCATCGCTTTCTTAAGTATTCTGAGTTTTCCTAATCTTTTATAAACAGTGTAAAGTTGCACATCTTTTACATAGATACATCTTTACAGATATTAATAAGAATAGATGTAAGTTGAATTCATAAAGTAAATTTTCTGTCAAAATTTTCATGGTTTTGTTTGTTGCTTGTTTGTTTGTTTGAGATGGAGTCTTGCTCTGTTGCCCAGGCTGGAATGCAGTGGCATGATCTTGGCTCACTGCGACCTCTGCCTCCTGGGTTCAAATAATTCTCCTGCCTCAGCCTCCCAAGGAGCTGGAACTACAGGCATGAGCCACCACACCAAGCTAATTTTTGTATTTTTAGTAGACACAGGGTTTCACCATGTTGGCCAGGCTGGTTTTGAACTCCTGACCTCAAGTGATCCACCCGCTTCGGCCTCCCAAAGTGCTGGAATTACACAGGTGAGCCACCATGCCTGGCTTTTATTTTTATTTTGTATGAATGAAATACAATTGCCTTCCCCAAAGACAACAATAATTTATACCCTCACCTGCAGTGAAACTGCTTTTTTACCCACATCTTTATTGTTTTTTGTTTGTTTTAAATTTAGAGACAGGGTTTCTCTACATTGGTCAGGCTGGTCTCAAACTCCCGACCTCAGGTGCTCAGCCCACCTTGGCCTCCCAAAGTGCTGGGATTACTGGCGTGAGCCACCGCACCCGGCCTACCCACATCTTTATTAACATTGATCTTAAAAACTGTAATTGGAAGAGGTTGAACCTAACAGCCAAAAAGTGACTATTGACCTTAAGATTAAGGTGTTATAAAACCCAAAGGGAGGGACTGAAATCATCTTTGCACAATTATGATTGAGACAGTGAAACAGCTCTAACTTAAGCGACTCCATCTTGCTTCTAACCTCCAAGCTGTCTTGTTCATTCCTGGGCATAGGCTGAACTAACTTTGGGAGAAACTTCATAGTTTAAACAAAGACGGTAACAGCCCTTTCCCAAAGCAGACCTTCTTCTTGCCTGAGGACTACATTGCCTTTGTAGGACCAATATTAGCCACAAGATTAGAAATTACGGTTTAGGAGTCATGCAGCTGGAGGCTACAGGATTCTGACCCTCCCTAAACCGCTCCTAAGATCAGTGCTTGAGATATTTTGCAGCCCCTGCACTTGATGGATCAGCTGACACCACCTAGATCAATAAACTGGCTCATCTCATCTTGTGGCGCCCCCCAGCCAGGAACTGACTCCGCCCAAGAAGACAGCTTCCACTGCCTGTGATTTCATCTCTGACCGATCAGCACTCCTAGCTCACTGGCTTTCCCCCACCCACCAAGTTATCCTTAAAAACTGTGCTCCCCGGCAGGTGTAGTGGCTCACACCTGTAATCCCAGCACTTTGGAGACTGAGGCGGGCAGATCACTTGTGGTCAGGAGTTCTAGAACAGTATGGCTAACATGTCTTTACTAAAAATACAAAAATTAGCTGAGTGTGGTGGCACATGCCTGTAATCCCAGCTACTGAGGAGGCTGAGGCAGAGAATCACTTGAATCTGCGAGGCGAAGGTTGCAGTGAGCCAAGATCATGCCACTGCACTCCAGCCTGGGCAATAGAGCAAGACTCAGTCCAAAAATTAAAAATAAAAAACTCTCCTCCCTGAATGCTTGAAGAGATTGGTTTAAGTAATAATAAAACTCCAGTCTCCCACACACAAAAAGGTGGCCGTTGAATTACTAGTAAAGTTTAACCATACACATTTTTCTCCATCCTCTACAAACAAAAATAATAACCAACCTCTGAATACATTTACTTTTATCCTCCATATTTGGTATGTATTAAGTTAAAGAAGAACTTTCTCAATTCACTAAAGAAATATTTTTACTGTCTTATGCTTTTAAAGAAAAATAATCATAAACAAAATTCAATATATCAGCCCAAGATTTAGAAAGAGTTGGACAGACCTGGTTTTAGGTGTCATTAATGTGTAAGTATCCAAAAGATCCAGAAGATGGCAGTATAATGAAGTTTTTCTAAATTTTGGAGCCAGATTATCTGAAAATTTATAGATTGTTCCCATTCTTATTTTCTCTTAAAGTGATGCAAGATCATAAAATGCAAGGCACTAAGGAACAAGAGGAGGAAACCTCACACTTGCAGAACAGAGGAACCGGAACCGTGAGGGGATGGAATGGGCTCAGGTAGGGAATTAGAGGACTAGCCTCAAATTTCAGCTCCTTGGACAAGTCCCTTAATCTTGAAGTCTACGTTTTCTTGTAGGTAAAATTATACAGCAATGTTCACCCACAAGACAACTGTGAAAACTAAATGAGATAAATTATATGAATATACGCAGCACACTGGAACATAAAAATGTAACAAGCATTCAATTTTTTTTTTTTTCTTTTTGAGACGGAATCTCCCTCTGTCACCCAGGCTGGAGTGTAGTGGCACAGTCTCGGCTCACTGCAACCTATGCCTCCCAGGTTCAAGCGATTCTCCTGCCTCAGCCTCCCAAGTAGCTGGGTAGCTGGGATTACAGGCATGCACCACCATGCCTGGCTAATTTTTGTATTTTTAGTAGAGACGGGGTTTCACTGTGTTGGCCCACCTGGAATCGAACTCCTGACCCCAAGTGATCCACCTGCCTAAGCTTCCCAAAGTGCTAGGATTACAGGCATGAGCCACCACAACTGGCCCAGTCAATAGTATTTCATGTAATTCTGTAGGAAACTACTCAAAGACTTAGAATGAAATTCTTGTTTAGGAAACAATGAAATAAAATACTCATATGTAATAAAAACCTATTATGTGAAAGGCCTCAATCTTGAAAAGGGGTAATAAGACACACAGAGAATGTCCTCCCTCAAGGGGTGGGGAAAGAATTACTCAAACAGGTAATAGTGATGAGAAAAAAAGGTCTCCAGCAGGTATGATGGTCTGAGAAGCCTTCACCTACAACAAAAGGAAAGAATTTGATATTTGAAGGAGAAAAGAAAAGATATTTCAGAGATAAGAGTGGTACAGCTCTGGGTGTGTTTGGAAGGTGATCAATGAATAACTTGACTTCTCTGGACATTAGGTGAATAAGATAAATTAGAGTTGCATTACAGAGAGGTACAGATTAGGGCTAGTAGTTGCTGACTACATGCCAGTGCTTCTCAAATTTATGTGAATGAGTTACCTGGAGATATCATTCACATGGAGGTTGTGATTTAAATTATAATCTGAGATGTAGCCTGAGAGTCTATGTTTCTAAAAAGCTTCCAGGTGATGTCAATGCTACTGATCTGAGGACCACATTTTGAGTAGTGAGGCTATAAATGAAAAGACTCTACACGTTTGAAGAAGTTATAAAAGAATCTAAATTGGTGACAATTTATCTAGAAATAAGAATCAGGTTTGATTGAAATAGTGAACATGGAGTAAAACAGGATATAAATGTTTTCATGTTGGGTACTACTCTAAGGACCCATGAAACTTAAAATTTGAGATGATGGGAGAAGAAAACTACAAGCATACAAATAAACCAAAAAAGAAAAGGCAAATGTAGAAAGTTATATGCAGAGAATTAACATAAGGTGATGTAATAGAGAATGACAGGGTAGATACTCTAAAGGGAGTGGTCAGGGAAATCTGAATGACAAGAAAAATGAATCTGAAATATGTTGTCTGAATATTGATGATAAGGAAGAGCAGATCATGCCAGGATAGAAGTAGGAGAGCATTTTATTTTATTTTATTTTATTTTTTGAGATGGAGTTTTGCTCTTGTTGCCCAGGCTGGAGTACAGCGGCATGATCTCTGCTCATCACAACCTCCGCCTCCCAGGTTCAAGTAATTCTCCTACCTCAGCCTCCCAAGTAGTTGGAATTACAAGCATGCACCACGATGTCCGGCTAATTTTGTATTTTTAGTGGAGACAGGGATTAACCATGTTGGCCAGGCTGGTCTCAAACTCCTGACCTCAAGTGATCCTCCTGCCTTAGCCTCCCAAAATGGTAAGCTTACAGGCATGCACCACCACAGTGGGCCGGGAGAATATTTTAGATGCAGTGTGACTAGATTTTATGAATAAGGGGATGAGTGGTATGAGACGCTGCTTGGAGACACATTCAGTCCAGGTCATGCAGTGCTTTGTTTTTGGTTTGGAGGGGTGGGTTTTTTGTTTTTTGTTTTCATTTTCTTGAGACAGCATCTTGCTCTGTCACCCAGGCTGAAGTGCAATGGTGTAATCATGACTCACAGCAGCCTCGACCTTCTGAGATCAAGCTCCCACCTCAGCCTCCCAAGTAGCTGGGACTACAGGTGCATGCCACTATGCCCAGCCAATTTTTTTTACCTTTTGTAGAGATAGGGTTTTGCCACATTGCCAAGGCTTGTCTCAAACGCTTGGACTCAAGCCATCCACCCACCTCGGCTTCCCAAAATGCTGGGATTACAGGCATGAGCCACTACACCCAGCCCAGGTAGTGTTTTGCAAATTAAGTTGAAGAATTTAGATTTCATTCTAAGTGCAATTAGTTGCCACTAGGTAGTTTTAATCAAGGAATTTATAAGTGATAAGATTTAAAATTTGTAGAAATCATTTTAACTTGAACATATTAATCAATCTTAACATGATTAACATGACTTGTGCTTCCTGATGTCATGCATTTGGAAAAGCACAGTACAACCTGTGAAATATTCTTGCCAAAGGAATTGAATCTGGGTCTAATTAAGCCTCCAGCTCTACCTACCAGCTTACAGGAAATTTGGAGGTTAAAGGAACATGTTTAACAACACTGCAAGGAATCGATTAGCTAGATACAGAATATGGAGTATTCTACAGGATAAATAACTTTTTTATTTTTGAAAAACAAATGGATAAAATGGGAATACTAGTATAGTCTTACAAAACACAAAAAAAGCTAGAGATGCATATCAATCAAATGCAATGTATTTAATTTAATGATAATTAAATAACAAAAGCATATATTAAGAAATAATCGATCATTTTTAGGTGTAATTATTCCATACTGGTTTTTTTTAAGAAAAAAAAATTTTTTTGAGGGGGAGTTTCACTTTTGTTGCCCACACTGAAGTGCAATGGCACAATCTTGGCTCACTGAAACCTCTGCCTCCCTGGTTCAAGCGATTATCCCTCCTGAGTAGGTGGGATTACAGGCATGCGCCACCACGCCCGGCTAATTTTGTATTTTTAGTGGAGATGGGGTTTCTCCTTGTTGGTCAGGCTGGTCTTGACCTCCCAGCATCAGATGATCTGCCCACCTCAGCCTTCCAAAGTGCCAGGGTTATAGATGTGAGCCACTGTGCCCATACTTTTTAAAGTTCTTTTCTTTTAGAGATATCTACTGAAACATTTATGATTGAAGTGATATATCTTGGATTTGCTTTAAAATACTTAAAAGAGAAATGAAAATTTGGGACTGGGAAGATAGATAAAACAAGATGGGCAAATTATTGATAACTTTTGGTGCTGCTGTGATAAGATAAAGAAATTTGATAATACTACTCTTTTATGTGTTTGAGGTTTTTGTGTTTTTGTTATTGTTTATGGTGGCGGTAGTAGTTGATGGTTTTGTTTTGTTCTGTTTTGTTTTTTTTTTTGTTGAGACAGATTTTTGCTCTTGTTGCCCAGACTGGAGTGCAATGGCAAGATCTTGGCTCACTGCAACTTCTGCCTCCCAGGCTCAAGCGATTCTCCTGCCTCGGACTCACAAGTAGCTAGGATAACAGGCATGTGCCCCCACGCCTGGCTAATTTTTGTATTTTTGGTAGAAACAAGATTTCTCCATGTTGTTCAGGATGGTCTCAAACTCCCGATCTCAGGCGATCCGGCTGCCTGGGCCTCCCAAAGTACTGGGATTACAGGCGTGAGCCACCGCGCCTGACACCTGTTTTGTTTTTCTAAGACAGGGTCTTGCTGTTGCCTTAACTGGAGTGCAGTGGTGCAATCATAGCTCACAGCAGCCTAAACCCCTGGCTCAAGCAATCCTCCCACCTCAACCTCCCACGTAGCTGGGACTACAGGAACATGCCACTACTCCTGGCTAATTTTTAATTTAATGTGTATGTTTTTAAATTTCCCCGTGTATACACACATAGCTCACTCTGGTTGAAATGCAGAGAGTGGGTTGCAAGGAGGCAATAGTGGAAGCAGGGATGGCAGTTAGAACACTGATGCAGTGGTCCACATAGGAAAAGCTGGTGGCTTGGACTGGACTGGGGTGCTGGAGGTATTAGAGAAGTGGATGGTCTCAAAATACTAGGGAAATCAAATTGACAAGACTTCTTGTTGATTTGGGATGGAGTTGAAGGGAGTAGGAAAGGGAAGGGAAGAAGCCCTTTCAAGATAATTTCTGAAACCTTGGTATTATTATGACAGGTTGTAGCGAGTCTGGGGTGCAGGGTTAGGAAGAGTTCTGTTTTGTCCACGGTAGTTTTGAGATTCCTATCAAGAGCTTTTTTGGAAAAGCAAGATAAACTGCTGGGTGGAATTTGCAGCACAAGTTAGGACTGGAAATGTAGATCTGGAGGTGAGTCTTGTAGACAATATTTAGTCAGAGGACTGAGGGATATCACTGAAGAAGTGAAGAAATAGAGAAGCAATCTCAGAATAGATGCTCAGAGACCGAGCAAAGAAGAATCCAGTAGAGCGTCAATGTGCCCATCTGTGTAGCAGAATTGTAATAGGGCTGTTGAAAGGATTATGCATGATTTTGTATGCAAATCCCTCTGTGGCACATTGTAAAGGTTCAGTAGCCATTATTCATCTTTGCCCCATTCATTTTTAGCAAATAACTTCTCTCACTTTTCTGAGAAGCAAAGATCTGCAGGGGGCAACTCCGTCACTTTCCTTCTCCCCGACCCTCAAACTCACTCGTAAGTCTGTCATCCATTTCCTCCTCCTTTCAGTGTCAAAACACAAATTCCCATTCCTCTTCTAAGTTCATTTCTTCTAACAGGCTGTCAATTCTATTCCTCCCACCTCTTCTGAGATGTTGCCCCACCAATTATGACATTCTGTCTTACACTTTCCCTTCCTCTCCCTTTCTAGCTTCTTCCATTCTGCTTATAAATATATGACTTCATTCTACTTGTTTTTGTTTGTTTTTTTGTTTGTTTTTTTGTTTTTTGACAGGGGCTGACTCCATCACCCAGGCTGAGTCCAGTGGGACAATCTCAACTCACTGCAACCTCCACCTCCAGGGTTCAAGCGATTCTCATGCCTCAGCCTCTCAAGTAACTGGGATTACGGGCATGTGTCACCACTAATTTTTGTATTTTTTGGTAGAGATGGGATTTCACCAGTTGTCCAGGCTGGTCTCCAACTCCTGGCCTCAACCAATCTGCCTGCGTCTCCCTCCCAAAGTGCTGGGATTACAGGTGTGAGCCACGATGCTTGCAACTTTTCCTCATTCTTGTGCTGAGGCCATAACAGTCCTTGAACTGATCCCCTTCGTTTTCAAAAATTGTAACCATATTTCTGAAAACTAACAATAGGTTACAGGTTAGAATTATGGAAGGGGCCTGAGATTTGCTAAAGAAAATACATAGTTAGAAAATGACATGCTTAGCTGTCTACCACATAAAAAAAAAAAACAAAAAACAAAAAAAAAAAAACACCAAAAAAATTAAAAAAAGAAAAAGAGGAAAAAAAAAAGACCTGCCACTAACTAGCTTGCTTTTCTGAAAGTTGCTTACTGCCCCAGAGTCATGTAACCAGAGGTTGCACTATTTATAACTTCCCCAACTACTCCTATAGATAACATCACTATTGTAAAACCTAAAAAAACTGGACATTGCGATAGTTTTCCAATTTAGCATTTTGACAGACCAAGAAGACATCAGCTGGTCCTGGGACCCCCACCCAGGACCTGAATCAGTGGTGTGAAGACAATTTAGATTGTCTGTGATTTCATCCCCAGCCAATCAATTGTTTCAGTTCCCCAGCTCCCTGCCCACCAAATTACCCTTAAAAATCCTAGCCTTGGCCAAGTGTGGTGGCTCACATCTGTAATCCCAGCACTTTTGGAGGCCAATGTGGGTGGATAGTTTGAGCCCAAGAGTTTGAGACCAGCCTGGGAAACATGGTGAAAACCCATCTTTATACAAAAATACAAAAATTACCTGGGTATGGTGGCACACGCCTGTAGTTCCAGCTACTCAGTTGGCTGAGATGGGAGGATAGCTTGAGCCCAGGAGGGCAAGGCTGCACTGACACTGCAGTGAGCCATGAATGAGCCATGACTGCACTCCGGCCTGGGAGACAGAGTGACACCCTATCTCAAAAACAAACAAACAAACAAAAAATCCCAGTCCCTCCCACCAGCCTCTGAATTCTTGGGGAGGTAGATTTGAGAAATTTCTCCCATCCTCAAGCTTGGCTGGCCCTATAATAATTAAACTCTTTCTTTGCTGCAAAACCTGCTGTTCTCAGTGCATTGGTTTTTTTCAGGCAGCAGGCAAGAAGATCCTGTCAGGCTGTAATATCAGTATAAAGGAAAATAAAAAATCTCAGGAGACTCAAACTCCTTATGTCAAGGGGGAAGTGAAGCCTGGAGGCTGAGTCATGCAATGCTCTCTTCTAAATGAATAGCTGTTATTAGCACTATGCCAGATTCCTGCAGAAAGGTAAAAACCCTAGGCAACTGGGAGTGACAGTCCCCACACAACATTCATAGGTAAATTCTTCCCTGGCCTCCAGTAAACAAGGACATGCCACTTGTAACTTTCGGTCTGTGATCTAAATCTAGCGCCTAAAACTAAATTCTGTTTGAGATTCTCCACTGATAATGTTCATTACAAGCTTATCTTTTTAGATGTGGAACAAAGACAACATGAGATCAATCATTCTTCCACTCACCCAGATGTGTCTGCATAATGGATTCTTCCTTTATTCCCTTTTTTAATTCAGACACTCACCTTATCTTATAAAAAGTGTAGATTTACTGGGGACTAGCTGAAGTCTCACAAGAATGTAACCATTAGGCGGGGTCTGGTGGCTCACACCTGTAATCCTAGCACTTTGGGAGACCGAGGTGGGTGGATCACCTGAGGTCAGGAGTTCAAGACCAGCCTAACCAACATGATGAAGCCCCATCTTAAAATAAATAAATAAATGAAAGAATGTAACCATTTGCCTTACCACCTACCTGTCCCTCTTCCTATATGCTTTTCCCTCCTGTATAAATGTAGAAATACTAAATCTCCCAAAACTTCTTTGGCAAAAACAGCCACAGATATGTCTGTAGCTTGTACTTTTCTCAGACAAACCATAAAGCTGGCTTAATGAACCTCGATTGACTGAGATCCTTGCCTTGGTCACTCATTTTGGTTATCAGTGGCAACAATAAACAGTAAAAAACAATCACAATTGTGGACATGAGAATTTTTTTTAACTAGAGCTTTGTGTATGCACTGTGCATTTCATCTGTTCCTATGTATCATTAAACACTGTGCTTAGTGACAATACAAAATCATTTTACAATTTATTATTCTCATGTGAAGAGAAAAATAATTAACGGACGTTTTCACTTTCTAGGGGCTCCTAAAACATTTGCCAGCTGTGTCAAATAAGCGAGAAAAATCAGTAAGGTAATAACAGATGTGTCTCCTTGCACGTGGTCACTGTCAGTACATTTAAGGAAGAAAAGGACACAGAAGCCAGATTGAGAAGGGCTGAGGTATGAGTGGCAAGTGTGGAAATGTACATTTATGAAATTTGATTGAGAAGGAAAGGGCTGTATCTACAGGGCCAGGAAAGGTTTTCTTACCTTTCTTTTCCCTTCTTCCTCACTCCCTTTCTTGTTTCCTTCTCTTTACCTTCTCATTCTTCTAATTCATCTTCCTTTTCTTAAAATCCAAGGCAACATAATATTTGGAAAAAATTTCAAACACTCCAGAAATATATGATGAAGGATGTCCTTGTAGCTATGAAGAGCTTTTTTTTTTTTTAAGACGGAGTCTTGTTCTGTTGCCCAGGCTGGTGCTATCTTGACTCACTACAACCTCCACCTTCTGGGTTCAAGCGATTCTCCAGAGATTCTCAGCCTCTGGAGTAGCTGGGATTACAGGTGTGCGTGACCACAACCAGCTAATTTTTGTATTTTTAGCAGAGACAGGGTTTCCCCATGTTGACCAGGCTGGTCTCGAACTCCTGACCTCAGGTGATCAGCCCACCTCGGCCTCCCAAAGGGCTGGGATTACAGGCAAGAGCCACCGAGCCCACCCGATAGGAGGAGTTTTTAATATTGGCTACATATTATATAACCTGAGAGGTTTTAAAAAATCCTGCCAACAAGCCCACAGCCCATATCAAAGAACTCAGAATCTCTGAGTGAAACTCACATACCAGTATTCTTTTTTTTTTAATTGTTCATACAAACTATAAGAAATGGCATTAATACCAGTATTCTTTAAAGCTCTGTGGGTGATTCCCATATGCAGTCAAGGTTGATGACCATTGCTTCAGGACTTTGCTCTTCAAAGAGTGGTTGCGAACCACTAGCATCAGCATGAGCATTCATCTGAATCTCAGCTCTGCACTCCTCTCTACCTACTGAATCCTATTCTGCACTTTAAAAAAAATTATATTGGCTGGGCGCGGTGGCTCACGCCTGTAATCCAAGCACTTTGGAGGCCAAGATGGGCGGATCACCTGAGGTCGGGAGTTCAAGACCAGCCTGACCAAAATGGTGAAACTCCATCTTAAAAAAAAAAAAAAAAAAATTATATTAACAAAATCATGGAACGCTTCACGAATTTGTGTGTCATCCTTTCACAGGGTCCATGCTAATCTTCTCTGTATCGTTCCAATTTTAGTATAAGTGCTGCTGAAGCGAGCACTGCTATTCTGCATTTTAACAAGGTCTCTTGGTATTTCATATGCACATTGAAATTTGAGAAGTACTTTCACTAAAGGCAATAGAGACATTTTGTGGTTGCTTTTTTTAAACAATAGAATGGTAGGCCAGGTGTGGTGGCTCACGCCTGTAATCCCAGCACTTTGAGAGGCCAAGAAGGGAGGATTGCCTGAGCAGGAGTTTGAGACCAACCTGGGCAACATAGTGAAACGCCATCTCTACAAAATATACAAAAATTAGTAACTGGGTGTGGTGTCACATGCCTGTAATCTCAGCTATTTGGGAGGCCGAGGCATGAGAATTGCTTGAACCCAGGAGGCGGAAGTTGTAGTGAGCATGAGCAAAGATTGCACCATCACATTCCAACCTAGATTACAGAGCAAGACTGTCTCAAACAAACAAACAAACAAAAAAAAGGTCAATTTAGCAATTTAGCAATTTAGCCTGGTAGAAGCAAGATGGAGTCAGTTATGTCGTATTTCCCTTACTACTACAATTTTTGCAAAGGCAGATTCACTATCAAAAGGGAGAAACCTTTTCATTCACCCACCCCAAATACATTTACTTCCTTTAGATTGGATTTAATAATTTCTGTCAATGATTTCCACCCTGAGAGATAATTAAAAAAGAGTCAAGTCAGGTGTGATGGCTCACACCTGTAATCCCATCAGTTTCAGAGACTGAAGTGGGAGAATTCCCTGAGCCTGGGAGTTCACAAACCAACCTGGGGAACACGGTGAGAGTCATCTTTATTTCAAAAGAAAACCAAAAAATTTTAAACAGAGCGAAAGCATTTTACTCTTTGAAGTAGACTCTTGTAATGATACAGAATGGTGGGGCTCCCAACTAAATGCCTCCCTCAAACCTGGAATCCCGGCCCTAAGTGAAAACAGCTGGCCCCATTTCTTGGTCCAAATAATTGCCTTTTGGGCCCAACATGTTACAGGAAAGGAATCCTGATCCAGACCTCACAAGAGAGTTCTTGGATCTTGCGCAAGAAAGAATTCAGGGCAAGTCCAAAGAGTAAGTGAAAGCAAGTTTATTAAGAAAGTAGAAGAATAAAAGAATCGCTACTCCATAGAGCAGTCCCAAGGGCTGCTGGTTGCCTATTTTTACAGGTATTTCTTGATTGTATGCTAAATAAGAGGTAGATTATTCATGCCTCCTTTTTTTAGACCATTTAGGGTAACTTCCTGACATTGCCATGGCATTTATAAACTGTCATGGCACTGGTGGGAGTGTAGCAATGAGGACAACCAGAGGTTACTCTTGTCACCATCTTGGTTTTGGTGGGTTTTAGCTGGCTTCTTTACTGAAACCTGTCGTATTAGCAAGATCTTTATAACCTGTATCTTTTGCCAACCTTCTGTCTCATTCTGTGACTTAAAATGCCTTAACCATCTGGGAATGCAACCCAGTAGGTCTCAGCCTCATTTTACCCAGCCCCATTTAAGATGGAGTTGCTCTGGATTACATGCTTCGACATCCCCTCCCACTATCCTGTGCCCATAAAAATCAGACCAGCTGGGCCAGGCACGGTGGCTCACGCCTGTAATCCTAGCACTTTGGGAGGCCGAGGTGGGTGGATCACCTGAGGTCAGGAGTTCAAGCCCAGCCTGGCCATCATGGTGAAACCCCATCTTTAAAAAAAAAAAAAAAAAAAAAAAAAAAGGAGAAAAAGAGCAACACAAGTGGCTGAGCGTCAGGGATACAAGCTGCTGAGCCTTGGGGACACAAGCAGCTGAGCAATGAGCAGAGAAACAACTGAGCATCAGAGACTAAGGATAAATGTGGCTAACTTCAGATGGTGTGGTTTCAGAGGGGAGCCCAGTCACAGATGATAGGGTTTCAGGGAAAGATCACCTTCATCCTGCACCATCCCCTTTCCAGCTCCGCTTTCATGAGAGCCACTTCTACTGCTCAATAAAGTCTTCCACATTCATTATCTTTCAAACAGTTCCTGTGACCTGATTCTTCCTGGACACCAAACAAGAATTAGGCTGTCAAAAAAGGGCAGGTGCAGGAGGCTATCACCTTGACCCTTCACTGAGCTATTAACACTTAGCTGTCCATGGACTGCAGGCTGAGTGAAATGAGATACTCCAGTTCCTGCCCACCAAGGGGGTCAAGGTCGAGGGAAAAATCCCATCTCACTTATTAAGTCAGACTAAACTATTGGCAATCAGAATCATGTTTATCCTCCCCACCAAATACTTTTTTCCATGAATCCTATATAGCAAACATTGGAAAGTTGATTATACCTTAATCACAAGAGACTATGAAAAGTTCAAAGACATAAGGAAATGCAGGAGATCACCTGAATACAGGTAAAACCGAGATTTATGAAGCTAATTTGATTCATTAAATGTGCAACTTTGTCCCAAAACACCCAGTCTTTGTATCACATTGGTGTACATGCCTTTCAAGTATCTCAACAAAGAACACAATTTTTTAAATGTTAAAAAGACAAATTTTATTTACTTTCTTGTACAAAATGCAAATGGATTTAAAATGTTTAAGACAGAATTTTCAGACAGGGCAGAGTAGCTCATGCCTTTAATCCCAGCACTTTGGAAGGCCAAGGTAGGAGTATCACTTAAGCCCACGAGCTTGAAACCAGCCCGGGCAATATATTGAGACTTCATCTCTACAAAATACAAACAAAAACCAAAATAAAGAAGAAAGGATTTTCACGTGTTGAAAATGGTAAAATCATTGAGTAGACTGTGGCATCTGCTTACAAAAACAGTCAAGTACAAACTAGAATGTTCTCAATGTAGTAAATAATAACATATATAAACAAGTTTTGTTTTTTGTATTGAGGCAGAGTCTTTTTTTTTTTTGAGATGGAGTCTCCTTGTGTCGCCTAGGCTGGAGTGCAGTGGTGCAATCTTGGTTCACTGCATCCTCTGCCTCCTGAGTTCAAGCAATTCTCCTGCCTCAGCCTCCTGAGTAGCTGGGATTACAGGCCACAGCAACAGTGCCCAGCTGATTTTTGTAGTTTTAGTAGTTTTGTAGTTTAGTTTTGTAGTTTTAGTAGAGACAGAGTTTCACCACATTGGCCAGGCTGACCTTGAACTCCAGACCTCAGGTGATCTGCCTGCCCCAGCCTCCCAGAGTGCTGAGATTACAGGCATGAACCACCGTGCCCGGCTTATAAACAACTTTTGAGTTTTTCCATGTTAGACTGAATATAATTGGACTTCTGCCTTATGCTCAATGACGCTCTTAAAATGTATTTCATGTGCTGAATCCAGATTTTCTTAATACATCTAAAAAAAACAATACTTCATACTATCTATACTGCCTGCTCCTAACACTATGTTTGACTTTGACACATTCAACCCTAGTACAAACTCAAAAATGTAATTGGCTACCTGTAAATATATATATATATTTTTTTATATAGAGAGAGAAACTTTTTTTATATATATATATAGAGAGAGAGAGAGAGAGAGAGAGAGCATGAAAATGTTATTTATGAGTAATGGGACTACATTGCTAGTTACTCTTCATTATAAGACCACAGGTTGGTCAGGCACGGTGGCTCATGCCTATAATCCCAGCACTCTGGGAGGCTGAGTCAGGTGGATCACCTGAAGTCAGGAGTTCAAGACCAGCCTGGCCAACATGGTGAAACCCCGTCTCTACTTAAAATACAAAAATTAGCCACGTATGATGGCAGGTGCCTGTAATCCCAGCTACTCAGGAGGCTGAGGTGGAAGAATCACTTGGGAAGTGGAAGTTGCAGTGAGTGAGATCATGTCATTGCACATTGCACTGCAGCCTGGGTGACAGAGTGAGATCCCATCTCAAAAACAAAAAACAAAAAAAACTCTACAGGTTATTTTTATACTCTTTTTTAAAAATTCAATTCTTTTTTTTTTTTTTTTTTTCAGACAGGGTCTCACTGTTACTCAATCTGAAGTGCAGTTGCAGTCACAGCTCACTGCAGCCTAGACCTCCTGGGCTCAGGCTGTGGAGTAGCTGGGACCACAGGGGCACTCCACCATGTCTGGCTTTTTTTTTTTTTTTCTGTAGAGACAGGGTTTCGCTATGTTGCTCAAGCGGTTGAATGCCTGGGCTCAAGCGATCCCCCCACCTCAGCCTTCCAAAGTGCTGGGATTACAGGTGTGAGCAGCCATGCCTGGCCTTATTTACTTCTGCATTTTCAAAACTATCTATAATGAGCTTGTATGAAACAGTGTTATAACAAAGAGGGAACATAGTTATTTATAGGATGTCACAACTACAGTGTGATTTCTCATTCTGTTTCCATGTCTTCCCAGTTCCTAGTACAATACTTTGCATATAATAGATGCTCAATAAATAAATGTGAGAGAAGGAAGAAAGAAAAAAGAGAAAAGGAAAGAAGAATGGGAGGGAAAGGAAGGAATCTGCTGGATATCTTCTGCTTGCCCCTGCAAATCCACTGTCCATTCTGTTCTAAATCCTAAAAGCCCATGTAGTCCACTATATGGGCGGCCTGGATGGGCTACCCACCTTACCCTCTGGCTTCTGACTGGGTTTGGCCAAGGGGATGCGCTAGCAGCAGACCAGAAGTAGGGAGAAGATATTTATTTCCTGCAAGTCACTCACTGTAGTCTGCTGTATCCCTCAACCAACTAGATCCAAGACCCTTTCTGTACAGCTCTTCTGATTGGGGAAGGTACTTTCTTCTCCTCTCGAGTGCTTTTACTACATCCAGGGGACTGCACTCTCCTTTGCATTTTCTTTTCCTATATGTTGTTCAGCCCTTTAGAAATACTTCCTTTAGGGCCAGGCGCAGTGGCTCCACACCTGTAATCCCAGCACTCTAGGAGGCCAAGGCAGGCGGATCACTTGAGGTCAGGAGTTCAAGACCAGCCTGGCCAATGTGGTGAAACACCGTCTCTACTGAAAAACACAAAAATTAGTTGGGCATTGTGGTGCATGCCTGTAATCCCAGCTACTCAGGAGGATGAGGCAGGAGAATCGCTTGAACCTGGGAGGCAGAGGTTGTAGTGAGCTGAGATTGTGCCACTGTACTCCAGGTGCTACGCATGGTGGCAGATGCCTGTAATCCCAGCTACTCGGAAAGCTGAGGCAGGAAAATTGCTTGAACCTGAGAGGCGGAAGTTGCAGTGAGCCAAGATCACACCCCTGCACTCTAGCCTGGATGACAGAGTGAGAATCTTTCTCAAAAAAAAAAAAAAAAAAAATCAGATCTAGTGAGAACTCACTCACTATCACAAGAACAGCATGGGGAAAACTGCCTCCATAATCCAATCACCTCCTACCAGGTCCCTGGTCCCTCCCTCAACACATGGGGATTACAGTTGAAGATAAGATCTGGGTGGAAACAGGGCCAAACCATATCAAATATGAAACAAACATAGATCTTTCCCAAAGTTAATGCAAAATAATTAACGTTATTGGTTGTTAATTCATTATTTCTACCTAAAAGGGTCAAATGAGAAAGTTTTACCATCCAAGCAAATTGGACTATTAGCAGAAGCTAGTTGATTTAACCACACCAAATAAGCAGGGCTATCTATCTGCTCAGTGGCTGATATTGAACCAGAAACTTTTGACAAAGACACCCCTGGAGCAGCCAACAGCTAAGCTACTTTTTCAGACACAGAGGCAACTTGAGTCTTATTTTACAGTCACTTTGCAATTAGAGACCCTAACTCAATTCTTCTCCAAGTGGGGCTGGAGAAGAATGCACCATTCCCTGGGTACAAGTTATGCGTTATCTAATAATACTCAAGATTGGATTTAATTATCTACTGTTTGATTCTAGTCTTAATTATTTTCATATTTTTCTTCTTGGTTAAGAATATAACTCTTATAAATATCTTAAAGATATCCAATTTGGTCATGCATATCTTTGTGTTTGACATGCTAATGACGGCAATCTTACCTTCATGGCAACTCTTCTGCTTACTATATAATAGGGATGGCCTGGGTAAAAGACACACTTTATAGATCTCTGGAGTTAGCTCTTCAATGCTTCCCTCCCCTCTTCGGCCCTGCTTTTGAGTGCTGTGCCTTAGCTTGTGAAGGATTGGTTGAGGATGACTTAGGTTGAGTGGGTCTGGGCTGAGAAGGCTTAGACTGGGGAGGCCGAGGCTGGCTTGGTTTAGGCTGAGTGGATTTGCATGGAGAAGATTTGGTTTGGGAGGGCTGGGACTGAGAGGATTTTGTTTCAGAGGGTTTAGCTTGAGAGGGCACAGGATGGAAGGGTTTAGGCTGGGAGTGTTTGACTTGGGATGGGTTGGACTGATCAGATTTGAACTGAGGGCTCTTGGACATGGGATAGGACCCTATTTGGAGAGCTGGATTTGAAGGCCTACCCTGTGTCTTCCTCTGGGCTCCTTGCTGAGAAGCAGGTCTTAGTTTTTGTGTGGCTCCTGCTAGTTGAAAGGACTGAGGGTGAGACTTTTCAGTATGGGATGTTCCCATCAGTTTTCCAGTTGCTTCAGTTGGCTGTGTTCCCCCAGTGCAGGCTTGCTGAGGCCGTAGCTTCCCTACTGCTCTTGCTGGCTGTGAACCCAGGGAACAGGGGTGACCTACCTGGGAGACTACTGCCCAAGACCTTTCAAGAGTTCCCATCATTTGTGGTCTCTCAGGACAGGCCTGTGCACGCTGAGAAATGGGTCCTGGAGGTCTCACAAATGTTCCGTTTGAGTAACGTCCCCGAGCAGCTCTGGAAAATTTCATGAATCTTTCTCCTGAATAAAATCTCTGGGGATGGAAGGATTGAATACCAAAACTTTTACTTCTGCCCTGGGCCCTTGCATTTTGAAAGGGCAAAGGACAGAACCACTTAGACCTCTGCTCTGACCCAAAGTGGCAGCCCATAACCCAGGGGGCTTTCAGGGAAACATGGTTAAAGTTACCTCCAACTCTGGTTGGTAAGGGCCAGGAGTTCTCTAGAAGAGGCCTGAATACCGGAGTCTCACAGAGATTCTGAAGATTCTGGCTGAGCTCACATTGAGTCCCAGGCTCTTGTACTGGCATCAGAGCTTGGCTTTTAGATGAGCTTTTTAGCTGACTGTGTCTTTGCTGACTCTCACCTTCAGCTCTTCCAGCCATGTTTTCTCCAGAGGAAATGTGAATTCTCTGAGTGTTCGCAAAGTCTTCATCTACCTGAATCCCGAGCTCCCTGGCCAGGGAGGCCATATCCTCCACAGACACACATCTGAGTGAAGAAGAGAGCATCACTTCCCGCAGAGCAGCTTGAAGGCCCTCTATGTTCTCCCTTCTACCCCTAGCATCTTCCCCCTCCCAAAACAGTAGCTGTGCTGGCTTCAAGTTCAGTATCCTCTGGAAAATCTGAGCCTCTTCACTCTCCCTGGCTTGGGGACTGAGAACAAAGTAGCATCTTTCAATGGCAGCTTCTCCTAAAAACATTAGCAAGTCCCATTCCTTCTCACCTAGATAGTCAGTGAAAAAAAACACAGCTGAAGAAACTTCCATCAAAAAGCCAAACTGAGTCCAAAAGCTTTCTAGATTTCCACGGAGATTGGCCAGAGCAACAGGCTTTTGGAAAACACTAAGGTTTTCCTTTAGATCATTGCCATCAGGAAAACACCACGTTATCTCAATCAGGCCATCCGAGATTTGCCGGGGAAGCACCAAAAGAGGCAGATCTTGATGGAGAAAGATTCTGTGTGATTTCAGCTGGGCAGGGCTGAGAAGTGTGTTGAGGATTCTGGACTTAGAGAAGCTACAGTATCGTAGACGCACAAAGGAGATGACAGGCATCTTCATGAGAGTCAGAAACTTTTCTGTCTCCCCTGCAGGCCCTCCTGAAAACTCTGCTGACTGCTTCCTCACAATGTCCTTCATGGCCCCCAGCATTAAGATGCTTTTGTTGTTTTCTGCATCCGGCAGTAGCAGGGGAAGAGCAAACTGGCACTGATACATGTTTGACATAACTTGACGTTGCAAAGAGCTGTCTGCACACAGCATGGTGGCACAAATGACATCGAGGGGATTAATGGTTTGTATGTCTCGAATTTCCAAATTCTCCACTCCAGTAAGCAAATCCTCCTTGCTACCTTCATCCAGAACCTTGTGCCTGAGGATTGAATCCCTGGCCGTCACATCTAGTGCTTGAATTTTCATCAGGAAATTCCAGGCTAAGTCTCGTGGACTCTCTGGGGTCCACTGACATCCTCGATCTAAGGAGAATTGTTTAACAAAATCTGGCAGAACCTTTCTGCTTCTATCCATGTTCAAACATAACAGGACGTCTTTAAACACCTTTTTTCTTTCTGTAGGAGAGAAGATAATAGTGAATATCATGTTCAGAATCTCAATTTCTCTCATCAACCTCTTTTTTTAAGACAGTCTCACACTGTCACCCAGGCTGGAGTGCAGGGGCATGATAATCACCCTGGGCTCAAGTGATCCTACCATCTCAGCCTCCCAAGTATCTGGGACTACAGTCACCTGCCACATGCCTGGCTATTTTTTTTTTTTTTTAATAGAGATGGGGTCTTGCTATGTTGCCCAGGCTGATCTTGAACTTTTGGTCTCAAGCGAACCTCCCCAAATGCTGGGATTACAGGCATAAGCCACTGTGTGCAGCCTGACTTTTAAAATTAAATAAGTAATCTGCATTCTTTTTTTCTTTGATGCAGAGTTTGAAAGAAAACTATCACCCAGACTGGAGTGCAATGGAGTGATCTCAGCTAACTGCAACCTCTGCCTCCTGGTTTCAAGCTATTCTCATGTCTCAGCCTCCTGAGTAGCTGGAACTACAGGTGTGTGCCACCATGCCCAGCTAATTTTTGTATTTTTAGTAGAGATGGGATTTCATCATGTTGGCCAGGTGATCAGCCTGCCTCAGACTCCCAAAGTGCTGGGATTACAAGCATAAACCACTACACCCCATCTAATCTACATTTTCACTGCAAAAAGCTGAAACAATATAAATAAAGTGAAAGTCTCCTTTCACCATTCTGGCAAGTCCACTTCTTTTTAGGGGATATGTCAATATACTACAGCATGTTTGCTTCCCATCCTTTTTCTATGCAAGCGTAAGTATGCATGCATATACATAAATATATAGTTTTACTCAGTAGATGCTGTTTTTTTTTGAGATGGAGTCTAACTCTGTCACCCAGGCTGGAGTGCAGTGGCAAGATCTCAGCTCGCTGTAACCTCTGCCTCCTGGGTTCAAGTAATTCTCCCAGTCTCAGCCTTCCAAGTAGCTGGGATTCCAGGCATGCCCCACCAGGCCCAGCTAATTTTTGTAGAGATGGGTTTCACAATTTTGGCCAGGCTGGTCTTGAATGCCCGATCTGAAGTAATCCACCTGCCTCAGCTTCCCAAAGTGCTGGGGTTACATGCATAAGCCACCATCCAGTCCATGTTATCTTTTTTTTTTCATAAATGATATTATGCTAAACAAGCGATTCTTCGGCCTCTTTTCACTTAGTGATATTCCTTGCAAATTCTTTCAAGTCAGCACATGTGCTGGTCTACCTAACTCATTTTAGCTGTTTCATGACACTCCTTGGTTTGGATAGATGATAACTATTTAACAACTGCCTATGGATGATCATTTAAGTTTTTAATTAAAAAAAAATGTGCTAACATTTACATGCAGCAATGAAAATCTTGTTAATGTTAAATTATATATATCTATGAGGAGTAATCTAGGTTGATACTGGTTCTTTCTTAAATTTCTCTCTTGCTGAAGTTTAGAGGAACTGAAGATTTTATTTCCTTCAAAGTTTTTCTCAGAATTTACATGCTATCCCTAATTTTTCCTGATCTCCCATTTTCCAATATATCTTCTAACTACTTTTTTTGTTGTTGTTTTTGAGACAGGGTCTTGTTCTGTCACCTAGGCTGAAGTGCAGTGGCACAATCTCTGCTCACTGCAGTCTCAACTTCCCGGGCTCAGGTGATCCTTCTGCCTCAGATGCTGAAGTAGTTGGGACCACAAGTGCACACCACCAACCCACCTACCTTTTCATTTCTTCATTTTATAGAGACACAGTTTCACCATTTTTCCCAGGCTGGTCTCAAACTCCTGGGCTCAATTACTCTACCCACCTCAGCCTCCCAAAGTGTTGGGATTATAGGCATGAGCCACCCTGGCTGGCCTACCTACTTTTTATAAATACAGAGATAGTGCATAATAGAGAGAGAATATCAGAGTGGATTTTCTACTCCTGACAGATGGCCAGCTAGCGTAAAAATGTAAAACTACCCTTAAAAAGGGCCTTGAAGAAACAACAGAAGAGAAAAGCACGGATTTTAGGAATTAATAAAAGTAACTATCAGAAGTCTTTGGGTAGTCTCAAAGTTACTTGAACTGGCATACATGTTGGGGCAAAAAGGTAAGGGGGATGTTGAATCTAGCATGAAGAGCTCCCAGAGGAAGCAGTGAGAGAATAGGTTGCAGGACAGTTTTTAAGTTCTGCTTTTTCCTGTCTCATACTTTGCCTTAGGAAAACAATTCTCTACTTCTTCGGCACAGAAATTGGTACCCATGGCTGGGTGCGGTGGCTCACACCTATAATCCCAACCTGGCCAACATAGTGACACCTTGTCTCTACTAAAATACAAAAATTAGCTGGGCATGGTGGTGGGTGCCTATAATACCAGCTACTTGGGAGGCTGAGGCAGGGAATTGCTTGAATCCAGGAGGCAGCGGTTGCAGTGAGCCAAGATTATGCCACTGTACTCCAGCCTGTCATCTCAAAAAAAAAAAGAAAAAAGAAAAAAGAAAAAGAAAAAGAAAGAAAGACATCAGTACCCACAGGAACTAAGCCACGTATGTCGACAAGGTAGTAACAGTGTCACCATGTAGCAGACCAAAGCCACAGAGCAGATGTACACCCAAAACAGAGATGTCTCTAACTAAGCACAGAGCTAGGTGAAGAAAGTAAGCAATAACATCAGGAAACTCAACTCAATTTTGTAAATTAAAAATCCATAGAAATAACTCAGCTAAGGTAAAAAAAAAATAAAGATTTCAGCTGCCACCCATGGAAAAGGAGTTTGAATTTTGAATTTGAGTACAGTCAGGTTAATTGGAGACAAAAACCGACCAAAATAATATTCAGACTCTTAGGAGAAATATAAAAATCTAGAGCCTGTATGACCTATTATACCCAATGGATAGAACACAATCCAAAGCTAACAGACATAGGAAGAAGCAGGAAATGTAGCTCAGATTCAATGGACACTGACTCCAAAATGATCCAGATGTTAGATTTAGCATATAGGAATATTACGGTCAGGCATGGTAGCTCATGTCTGTAATTCCAAACCTGTGGAAGGCTGAGGCAGGAAGATCACTTGAGCCCGGGAGTTCAAGACCAGCCTGAGCAACATTATGAAAACCTCGTCTCTACAAAAATTAACCAGGCATGGTGGTGTGCACCTATAATCCCAGCTACTTGAGAGGCTGAGGTGAGAGGACGGCTTGAGCCTCAGCCTGGGAGTTGAGGCTGTAGTAAACCAAGACTGCGCCACTGCACACCAGCCTGAGCAACACAGCAAGACTCTAAAAAAAAAAAATTAAGGCCGGGCGTGGTGGCTCACGCCTGTAATCCTAGCACTTTGGGAGGCTGAGGTGGGTGGATGACCTAAGGTCAGGAGTTCAAGACCAGCCTGACCATCACGATGAAACCCCATCTTTAAAAAAAAAAAAAAAAAAGAAAGAAAGAAAAAAACATTTAAAAAGTCCACAATGAATGATTAAATAGGAATTCTCAGAAAAAAAAAAAAAAAGAAAGTATTTTTAAACAGGAAATTCTGGAATTAAAAATCACAACACATGAATTTGTTTAAAATCACTAGATGGGCTAACAACAAATTGGAGATGATAGAAGAAAGTAAATATCTACCCTGAAGAACAGAGAGAAAAAATATTGAAGAAAAATGAGCAGTCTCTGGAACCTGTAGAACAATATTTTTAAAACTCTAAAATTCATGTACTTGAAGTCTCAGAAAGAGAGAAAAGAAGTGAGAAAGAAAAAAATCTTGGTAAATAATGGCTGAAAAGTTTTCAAATTTGATAACAAGTTTTTTTTTATACATTCAGGAAACTCTGCAAATACTAAGGAAGAAAGAGAGAGAGAAAAAAATCACACCTAGACATATGAGAGTCAACTGCTCAAAAAAAAAATAAGAAAAAAATCTTGAAATCTTGAAAACAACCAGAGATAAATGACACAGCACTTAGAGAGGATCAATGATAAAACGAATGAAAATTCAGCACCAGAAACAATGGAAGCTAAAAGACAGAGGAATGGCATCCATAACGTGTTAAAAGCGAAAGTTGTGGAATCTTATATCCAGCAAAATCATCCTTCCGGAATGAAGAAAAAATAAAAACATCTTTCAATAAACAAAAACCAAGAAAATTTACCATCAGCAGACTTGTACTCAGAGAAATAATAAATTTTTCAGGCTAAAGGAAAATAATATAAAATGAAAACCTGGATTTTTACGAAAAAAGAAAGGCCACAGGGAATGGTAATCACATTGGTTCTACCCAATGGTTGAACCCAACTACAAGCTGGAGGGGGAAGAGAGTCAATTGATACTGTCTATGCAAGCTGACCTTCTATAGTGCACAGCTCACAAGGCAATAGTTTAAGCCTTTCTGAGACTTTGACACTGTAAATATTTTTACATAAAATTTCGTATGACAAAAAGCATGAAGACCTTTCTTTGAGTTAGAACTTTTTTTTTTTCAAGTTCTTAGCTGTACAGAGAAATATTACTTGGGAAAGAAACAAAGAATAGCCACATACCTCCAAGTCAACTAGAGTGAATGGGCAGCCATCAGAATTATATTGCAGATCATAACTTCATTATTATTAAGACTTCTCTTGATCTGTTTTGCTAAAGATGTTAGATTGATTGCAATAATGTCCCTAATTAATGGCTTTCTGGAATCCATAGTTTTTGCTATCTTACTTTGCAAGAAGTAGAACTTGTTTTCCCCCAGTGCTAAACCTGGGTTGGCTTTGAGACTTGCTTTGGTCAACAGAATGTGGCAGAAGTAATGGTGTTATGGGTTGAATTTTGTCCACTTCAAAAAGATATGAAGTCCCCCAGTACTGCAGAATGTAAATATTCTTATTTTACTTATCTTATCTTAATTTTACTTATCTTATTTTGTAAATAGCATCTTTATTTTTAAAGAGCTCATTAAGTTAAAGTAAGTCATTGTGTGGGCCCTAAATCAATATAATTGGTGTCTTCATAAACAGGAAAAATTTAGACACAGAGACATGCACACAGGGTGGATGATGTAAAGAGACAAAGGGAGAAAATGACCAACTGTAAGTCAAGGAATGTACAAGCTACCAGGAGCGAGGAGAGAGGCCTGAGACAAATCCTTTCCTAGCACCTCCAGAGGGAGCATGACCCTGCTGATACCTTGATATCAGGCTTCTGGCCTCCTGAACTGTGAGAAAATAAATTTTTGTTGTTCTAAAGCCACTCATTTGTGGTATTTTGTTACAGCAGCCCTAGGAAACTAATACAGATGGCATAGATGGCATGATCGCTCTAAAGCTGAGACTCAAAAGGTCTTCACTAGTTCTGTTGTCTTCCTCCACCTTGCTCTCTCTCCCTTTCTCTCTCCTTTACACTTATCATAAAAATATACTTGTCTGGGTGCAGTGGCTCATGCCCATAATCCCAGCACTTTGGGAGGCCAAGGCGGGTGGATCACCTGAGGTCAAGAGTTCAAGACCAGCCTGGCCAACATGGTGAAACCC